>JAZGTK010002209.1:0-33152 GCA_036877625.1 Ambastaia sidthimunki
GCATAATCAACATCAGCTGTCAAACTCAATACAGCTCAGAACCTGCACTTAAAATTCTGTCAGATGTCATGAACTCCTAAACAGCTGAATTCTAGTGCGCATCTGCAGTCTTTAGCCATGTGTGCCTCACACAGCGGAGGCAGAGGCATTTTTTTGACAAATGAGTCACTGATATGCATTTTTTTAGCCTCACAATTGACAGGGAATGAGCTGCACTCTGTGGTCTGTGGGAGTTTTCTGGGCCTTTGGAGGATGTAAGATGTTAGTGTAATGGAGATGAGAGGACCCCGGGCGTTCCGTTTCTGTTGTTCCATGCCCTCAAGAAAGCATGTCGAGGAAATGGCGGAAACACATCTCCAGTAAATGTAAGACAAATGACATAATGACAACCGTGGAGGAGGCGGAAACAGTGTCGGGTTTCAGTTTAATCTGGTTAGTTTGGCAGGTGAGAATGCATTCTTTAAGTAGATATATTAGATATTGTCAGTATTAAGTGCTACTGACAAACAATATACACATTTGGGGAGGAATAACAGCAGGGTGACAGGAAAAATAATATATTGAGGTTTTGTTTGGTTTACCATGGAATTGCTATCTTTATTTGTTTACTGCTTTCTCTGTGAAACTACGCTAGGAACAAAATACAGTATGAACATACATACTGTTTATTTTTACTCTTCTATATAAAGCAGGATCCAAAAAGTCCAGTAAAAAAGCTTTTGTACTTTTTATTCTAAAAATGAATATATGCTTTATTAGTTTTATATTTTTTCTTTGTTCAAAAATGTTCAAAATCCCTTAGAATTTAATGCTGGGGTTTTCTCAGTATTAAATATAAAAAATAACAGATTTTTAATGTGGTCTCAGACTTTGGATCCTATGGTATCCATACATACATTTTTCTAACCCGCTCTGCAGGCTCAAGGGAGGGCTGGAGTTTATCACATGTTAAGCAACAGGCAGGGTAGATGGCCCTGATAGATGGCCAGTCCATTGCAGCCTTTGGACTGTGGAAAGCATGAAAATGGTACATAAAGGCCTCCTGGACTCGAACCAGGGACCGTCTGGCTGTGAGCAAATGCTACACACTAAGCCGCTATGCAGCACCCTACGGTATAAGTCTTTATTCTAGCTAAGAAATGTGTAAAATGACAGACAGATTATTGCAAAACCATGAGCTGTTAGTTTTTGACACAATGAAAGAAAGGAATTATTTTCGGATGAAGAAAGCACCTTTTATAGAGACAGTCATAAGGATCACTGTCATCTTTAATGTGTGAGGTAAACAGCCTGAAGCCTTATTGGGATCAGACTACATATCTGCATGTTGCAATTATGTTGACGCAGAGGATCTCATGAGATGCTACAGTTGGACAAGAGGATGAAGGCATGTGAGCTGGGATGTGACACTTTTGGGAAAAGAGACATAATTGTAGTTCATAACAATGATAAAGCATGAATTTTTGTTTGCACATTATGATAAACGTTAATGCTGTCTCACCAAAACGGTGTAATCATTATCATACAGACTAGGTATTATAAGTTTCAACTCCTGATCTAAAGAAGATTAATGTGCATGGATTAAAGACTTGAATCCATTTAAAGTCATGTGATAATGAATTGTGACAGGTTAGAGATGTGATGTTATGCTAAGACTTGTCATCATTAATCAATGGTGCAGTGGTTGACAAGTAACTTTAAACAGATATTCTGAGGCCCTGTTTTGATACCACATGTATAAACAGCTTGATAACATATTAGAAATAAAGCAGATCAAGAGAAAAGCAGAAAACTTAACCAAATTACTTGGGTTGGAAAACCATACAGTTGAAACAACTAATGATTGTGGCGTTACGAGGACACGGTTTTAAATCCTTTGCATTCTTGTGTTGGATTAGTCTTGGATAAGCTGGATTAAAAGGTGTAAAATCAAACATTTTGTGACATTTTATCGAAGCAGAGGCGGCGCCAGCCTTCAAAGCTGGTGGGGCAAAATTTGATGGATCAAAGATATTTGTGCTGGTGAAACATAATGCACCTCTGTGAGAAAAATTTGCAAGATTGTTTTGTGCACATCACAGCATTTTAAAGGCTTTAAACATGACAGTTTTATTGTACCTTAAGTTTTTTAATTATTAGCTATAGAAGCACCTTTCTGAAAACAAGACATGAAATTCATACCCAAGCTATAATGTAAAACTTGATACATTGTTTTGTGGTGCAGTGATGTTTTTCCATTTATTTCTAAATGTGCAACGCTTTCTGCAGAGCTGTGGAAAAGACATCTACTGTGTCAAAATCTATAGTACATATAAATACTTTTATACTGTTATAATGTAAACCATTGATCACAGCAAACCTTTTCATATGTTTCACAATTAAGTTAGCTTTGCTAACATTTAACATTTGTGAAGAGCATCAAATTATAGCTTAATGGGGGAACCGCAGACAGCTTTTATGGCTCAAATGTGTTCTTGTGTGGAGTTGTCAGGTCTACAAACAAGTGCTTCTTTTGAATGGCCTCTTTTCACAGAATCGATTGAAACGAACTGTCGAACAGGGTGTTAAAGTGATTACTGGGTTGAAATGACGCCGTCAGACTCACTCGCAGACTCAGACACAATCACAGTCAATCAGGTTTGACTTTAAATGACCTAGAAATCTTTCCTGGAAAGGTGGAAAATCAATAATTAATAATCATTTTAAAATGCAGTAATCCATCCAATGACATCATGCAGAGATTTGTTTTTTATATTTATCTCTTTTTATTTTTTTCAAAACTTTAATTGTGATTTTATTGTAGAAAGCTTTTTGTTCCAACTAATTTACGTGAGTTTAATTTGATTTATTAATTATTGATTTATGAAGAGCCACTAAAGGGCAAAATACCCATTTCTCTTTTCCCTTTTATTCCATTTTATCTTTTCAAATACAGCCACAATTCAATCAAAATGTCCTGGAGCATCACCCCAGGTGTCTGAAAATCCCCAGTTCAATTATCACGTCATACACGCTTTACATACAGTTTCCTCAAAATTCTCTTATTTAAACGCAGTGTCCTTTAACAACACTATGCCACACGGCTCGTCGAATCCCCATCCGCACGCAGATTTGAAATTAATAATGCATAGGATCCTAATACTGAAGTTTTCAGGGAGTCAATTTACTGTCTGCGGAGCCCTGTGAAGTGAGCGTTTTTGTGGGACTCTGACATGCTGAAATGGGCTTTGGTGACATTTAGCTATTGACTCAGGCTTATTGCACAGGCGTGTTGGTTTGTTTTAGACAACAGCATATGCTCGGCACTCCACCGCTTTTCTGAAGAGGAACAAACAGGTGCATGATTTCAACGATAATAAGGCATTAAAATATCTCCCTGTTTCCTAGGTAACGGAGACCAGAACGGGGCCTCTTGGATGCAGTAACTACGACAGCCTGGATTCCGTCAGCTCCGTCTTAGTGCACAGCCCAGAAAATAAAATCCATCTGAAAGGTACGACAGCAGCCGCGGTTCTCAGACGCGCAACACTGCAATTATGCTGCTCTTAGTTTTATCAGCTGCACTGGAAGAACATGATTCTATTAAAGGTGTTGCAGGTGTACATTTGACTGCAGCCATTTTCAGATCTCAGCTTAGAACTGTAGTGTTTTATTTATAACAGGAGTATAGAGGGAACGTTTTACTTTAAATAGGCCTGACACGAGTAACCAGATGAATAAACTCTGGGGACTGTATTTCTGAACTGCAGAAAGGTCAAACATAATGACCAGTGTTGGCTAAACCAACGCACAGAGAAAAATGAGCAAATCTATCGCTAATGTTCTATAACAGGCTGGGCAATGAAGCAAATTACTGCAGACACATATTAGTGATTTTATGGTTACTGGTCTTAAATTTTAATTTAGAATGCAAAATTCAGAACTGTAAAAGTAATAAAATGAATGAAAACAAATGAAAAACAGCCCTGAAACAGCCATTTCCAATGACAGAATCTCAGAATATATTATACAAGAAGTAGCATGTAGGGTACCCATATATGCAGTGTATTTAGCTCATATTATCTTGTGCCTAATTACCTTATCAGGAAAAAACTCAATTTCTCAGTTTATGTGTAAAAATAAGAAGCTGATATGCTTTCAGAGTTTTTCTTTTTCGCACATGCTGCCTCTACGCTGCATATTTATTTTGTCGCCTATAATAACATAGCATTATAGCATTCACACTGGATTCTCAGTGAGCAGCAAATTGCTTTGTCCCAGAAGCAACATGAAAGTAGAGTTTCAGTGTGGAACCTATTTTGCCTGAATCCAGCAGAAACACATTGAAATGCACGGTAAACCTTTTTATCAACACAATTTTTTGCACTGTAGGCCATTATAAAGCAACATAAAATAATGGTGGAAGCTATTTAGCTATTGTTTGAAAGACATTGTTGGGCTTGGTGCAAGTTCCACATGTAGCAACAGACAGAAAAAATATCAGTCTTTCATCAGACATGAAAATGGCTGTAATTTATAAATGCTTCTAGAATTGGTCTCTTTTGAAAACAAAAAAACAATTATGAAAGTTATTTTAGTTATGATTTGTAATAGTTATAGTTTTTTTAATAACACAGATATTATAATGGATGTTTTGTTTTGAACCTTCAATTTGAAAACCAAAGTTTAAAAGTGTGTGCAATGACTTTTTGTAACAAAGATCACAGCTCCTGTTACGATATAGATTTTTATGATGAACATGCTTTTCATCAATGAATCTAATACGTAATTTATTCTACATAATTCCTACATCATTTATATTGTAAAAAAAACACTGGTCAAACATGTATTCTATGTATCTATACATATGTATTCTAGAGACCATTTCATCAATATATAGTTTGTAAAGAAAATAAATATTGAGTTTTGCAACCCAGAACTGACTTTATTATCTGCAAAAAAACTTTTGTGGCCATAGACTCTGAATGTGTAAAACAGATGTAAAACTATCTGAGGCAGCTGCTGCACATAATTTGTACAAGAAATGGAAAAAAAAAACAGCAGAGCACTTGATAATACTTACATTGCCTCCATGCTTTGAAAGCAAGTGAACGGTTACCTGAAGACAGGCGTTTAGAGTTGCATTAATTTGCTTCACACTCTCATGACAGCGGTGTCACCAAAAGTCAGAGGTGGCCAGAGCAAGACGGAAGACAGAAAGTAACAGTATTGAAAGGGGCAAAGAGGAAGGTTTTAAAGCCTCTAGCAGCTGCTAATTATATACACGGCCTGTGCCGATTTCCACTGCCTTTTTGACATTGACATTTAAATTGTCAGCCCACTTAATACTGCCATCTCCTACAGCACAGCTCTCTGCTGCCCAGAATCTTGTAACTACTTTAATGAGCTAGCCATAGGGTTCTGCACCAGAGCTTATCTTCTGCTGAGTGCTTGAGAAGGAAATTTAGGGGAAAAACAGTTGGAGGGAGAAAGGTTTGTCCCGCTTTTTTTAACATTGGTATCAATGCAATCAGAAGTGTCATGCCTTTTCAAATGATCGTTGAGCCAATGGGATTTCAATTACAACTTTCAAAAAAAATAGTTGTGCATAAACAAAATGTGTAAAAAATGTGTGTGTTATTTATATAGTTTATATTTTATTTATATTTTATGTTTTTTATTCTGTCAAGTTCAGTTTTTTTTTGAAAAATATGAAAAATGTACCACAAGACTAGCAATTTTTTTACAAGACATGCTATCAAGAAATGCTGAGTTGAATTTCTTCATGTCATGTCTTACCCCAGGTACCAAAAAAACAAAAAAACAGGTACATGAAACCCCTGCACAGGGTTAGTTTTTGCTTTAATTCACTCATTAGGGCTTCCCAGGCTTTTTCCTACCAAAGCTTTGTGTCTATTTAAAGAGCAAAATTTATACCCTCAAAATAAGGACATCGGGTCTTGGATATCAGAGAGGGCCGAAATAATCCAAAGGAAGAATTCACGTTCCTGTCTTCCTCTTTAAAGAGACTGAGGTTGTGGAGGAGGGGGCATGAGAGCAGCTATTTAGCCGTCTCCGGAATGAAAGCCATCCAAGTTAGTCTCTTTTATGCAGTTCCCCACACTGTTGGCTCTGTACCCAGCAGAAGCCAGAGCTTAGGAGGAAGACTGCATCTAATTAAGCCTCTTGTTTTTCACAATTCAACGAATAAATACTGAGGATCACATCATAAATATTCACACTGGGAAGAGAATTTAAAAAATCCTGAATGTGAAGGAAAAAGACATTGATTCTTTCTTCAAGGATGTCAGACCTGCTAAAGCTGTGAAGAGCATTTTCTCAGATAATATAATTAGCAGGTGTTCAGCACCCACAGCTGGGCTGTGAAATCTGAATCTTTCACTTACGTGTTATAGTAATGTATTCAGCACTGAATGCTTACATAAGTCATTTATAGGTGGTATTGATCAGAAGGCCTTGGGAGATTACATCAATAAAATAAACCGGAAGGTTTTACGGTTCAGAATGTATATCTTTTTTTGATGCTTAATATTTGCAGATCACCATTTGATAACGTGGTTTGGGTAAAAATTTCAGAATGATAATCTGACCCTCATTAGTGTGATCGGATTGATTCAGAACTAGTAAACAACTGTTAACTAAACAAAACATCTGTTGTGATTTGCATCTAACAACTTTTACCTCATTAACTTAAAGGAGGAGTAAGCAATTTCTGAGAAATTTGATGACTAACAGCTGGCGCACACGCCCCCTATTGCTGATTGGCTACGAAAGTGTTATGGTGTTGTGGTGATTGGGTCGATCCACTTTGACACAGCCAGGACTGTATTATAATAATATTTTTATTAACATCTATAGCAAATATTCACAAAATTATTTGTTTGGGTGTCGATTTAAATGAATAGCGTTTCTCAGAAATAGCTTGCCTCAACTTTAACCCATCTCTGAGGTAATATTTATGGCTCTTAAATGGCAGGTGTGGCAATTAAAATATTTTGCTATCCTGTTCACAAATGTACTACTTTGTAACAGCTTGTCCCAATCACTCAAATAATCAATCACTGGGTTCCTGAGGAAATGTCAATTCTCCCATTGGCTGTTATCAAAATATCTAATCAGGCAGCAGAATTGCACAGTAGCCTCATTGATTCTATGTCTGCAGCGAGCTTGTGGTTCATGACAGAGGTTTACAGCCGAATGACCTTGCCACCGAGATTGTTGGTCTTTATTCATTCCATTAGCCCATTACTGTGCTGACATCGCAGACCTCAGTCCCAAATAGAACTCCTCTCACTGATGCTGCTTGAGTCAGGCTGCCTGTCTCTGTGACCCACTTAACATGCTGTCTGTTTTCCAGCTCAGCCCCCGTCCTGCAGCGCTGAGCCCGTGGAGGTCTGTCAGACAGCAGTAACGCATCTCTACTGCAGGGGCGTTTAGTCAGAGGAGGCAGAGGAGGCACAGTCTCCTAAAATATACTCGGATGAGAAAGTAATCGATGATTTAAAAATAAAACATTTGATCAAATGTTGTGTGAAGCACTCGTTTTCAAAAGCAACACTGGTAGGATATTATGGCGTTCTTATTGAGGTCCTTATAGGCATCGCAGTGCAAATCTTAAGAGGAAAGAACAAGTTACAGGTGCAAAGTTTTATAGAACATAGAACTGTAATTGGCTGATTTGCAAATTGATGAAAAGCCACAGAAAACTTAATCTTAGATGTTTCTCCTAAATTAACATATAGGAAGAATAGGAAGAACTCTTTTTGATACTGTTTATATTAAAAGCTATAAAAAGAAAGTAGATTCTTTAGCAAAAATAATTTGGTTTTGGATAAATCTGAGAAAGTTTTGAGGTTATATTAAAATCTTTTGAAGTCTTTTTCTCAGGAAAAACAACTGAGACGCAGGAGACATAAGCAGAAGTTTCTATCCTCTCCATTTATTCTCATTGATGTTTAAGAGCAAGAGTTGAGATATTAAAGAGATCTCCGCTGTGATTTTTCATTCTTACGGGAATGGATGGACTATTTACAGGGTCAACAACACATCATCACGTCTGGTGTTGGAATTAAATTTGAACTTGAAATGAGGATCTGTGAGTGAGCTGGTTTTTATCGAGCACTCAGCGTGTTTAAATTAAAGCTGCACCTCTGTGTCTGTGACCTTCACCACATGCGGTTTACTGAGCATTTGTTGACTAATGGTCAGAAAAAAGTTGACTTAATAAAAGCTGAACAAAACTCTGTGGTATAACTGCAGATTTTGTTTTCCAAGCAGTGCAGAACTTGATGCAAAACTTTACTGTAATGTGGTTATATTTAATAGCATGTTAAAAAACATACAAAAATATTTTTATTGGTTGCTTGTTAATAAGTCTGAGGTAAATAAATTATATACCACATGCCTTTGCCCAGAAACCATGGAAACATGAAACTACTGTAGAAGATAAAACCTTTGCCTCTTTATTTCACTGTACCACTGCATGCGCTCCCGTTTTATTGTGTTGCTCATACAGAGACTTAAAATAGAAAATGTATTACTTTGAGAGAGGTTACTCAACTAACTGCATTACTTTAAGGGCATAGAGAGACAGACGGAGAGAGGAGAGAACAGGCAGATGATGGGTGGGTTCACAATAGGGTCATATGACTCACAGATTGACTTTTCAGCATCCATACCAGAATGCCTGGCCCAGTGGATGCTTTAAATTACACAAACATATGAAACTATAGTGCAGCCATATGCCACATCATTCTGAGGCTGAGGCTGGAAACACAATAGGCTCTGTTATGTATTTACCGTAATACCTTATTTGGCCTTTTGAATCAAATTTCACCGCAGTTCACCGCATGCAACATGACCATAAACAGCATCTCCTTTCTTCCCACACGCAGGTCTGCAGGATGTGCTTCCTGACTTCCTCAGGAATCGCTTTGTGGAGGCGGCCCTCAGTTACGTGGCGTGTAATTCTGAGGGCGAGCTACTGTGTCGTAACAATGACTGCTGGTGCCACTGCTCCACGAAGTTCCCCGACTGCAACTGCCCCTTCGCAGATATCAAAGCCATGGAAGAAAGTCTCAGAAAGAGCAAGGACGCATGGAGCAACCTCAACAATGACTTTATGGAGTCGGGTAGGTTAATCTAATCGCCACAGAGGTGTTCAATTCCGGTGTTGTGAAAGTCTTCCACACAAACTTCATGTCTTGACTGGATTAAAGGAGGCGGAGGGGGGAGGGGGGAATGCAAGCGCTTAGGTTTAAAAATGACAGGTGAATCTCATTGGTGTATCTCAGTGGTGACAACTGATGGTGGTTATCTGTCAGCATCTGTATTCCCTCAGCATTTCTTCCTCGCAGGAATTCTGAGCCCACTGCATTGTAAACAGCAGCATTTTGCAAATGTACTCCGCGCATTAGAATTGAAAAGAGAGCAGATATGGCAATTTCCCTGAATGGGGTACAAAACAGAGCCTCACTTTTTTTGCCTAGTCAAACAGAAAATGTTGATCATTAGCCTCAGGGTGTCAAAGCATACAGATTGATTAGTGTAATTTTAGTACAGTAAGTAAATAAAAAAATAGCCCTATTGCAAGTAATAGGGCTGCAAATGTTATCACTTAGTCACGCTAGCTAAATTGAGGCCAAACGTTGTTTTATAATGGTTAGTAAACTTATTTCTGTGGAATATTCATGGAAAGTAGCATCAGATTATAAGCAGAACTGGCATAACGTTGGTACATAACAAATATTAGCCCCACGGCTCTGATTCACAATTTACACATGCACTACTGCGGCCCCACAGCCGCAATAGCATCTTTTAGTGCCACTGAATTTAATGTTGGTGAGGCTGCCATACATACGCAACTGATATTAGTGGTGGTATAACAGCTAAGGGTCTGTGCTGCAAACACAAGGGCTGCAGGAACAATCCCAGGTGTCCAAGTAGATGAAAAGTTAATGAGAACTCAATCCAGCTCTTATTACTATTGTGTCCATAGGCAAACCACT
This sequence comes from Ambastaia sidthimunki, assembly GCA_036877625.1. NCBI lineage: Eukaryota > Metazoa > Chordata > Actinopteri > Cypriniformes > Botiidae > Ambastaia > Ambastaia sidthimunki. The sequence continues at coordinate 10,008 of JAZGTK010002209.1, forward strand.
TAACCCTGAGGTGCATCTGGGGGAGCGTCTCTGCAATTAGTGCACTGTATGCCTCTCCGGATAAAAAGCATCTGCTAAGTGTGAACTTCAGGAAACAATAACAAACCCTACAGATTGAATACATTAAAATGGGGGAAGCCGGCGCTATTCATTAACCGTTGCTCGAACTATTCATCAGGCAAGCAGCTGGTGAGCACCATCAAAGAACAAATATGCTTCATTTGATTTGAAGTACTGGTGGGTGTTATAGTGAATCTGCTGGAAGGGAATACAAGTCAATAATGAACCGTGGAGTCTTTTGATAAATGGAACCTAATTCCAAGCTTAATTCTGAGTTCTTTAAAGTTCCCTGACTATGATACATTCATACCTTGGAGTAAAAACCTGAAATAAGGTGAGGGAGGGTTTGTAGCTGTTATTGCTCTGGTTGCAAGACGACCAGCCTGATAAAATCTATGGTTTGAAAAATGGTGGTGAGAGAGGGAGAGAGGCCTAAAACCCAGAAGAGGGTAAAGAGAGAGAAGCATGGAAAGATGGCACCTCAGGTTTTTCTCCTAGCCGAGCGCTTCCACATTCAAAGAATGATTCAATCAGAGAGATAAACCCTAGCTGGCTTTAAAAGCCTCCACTGCTCAGCGATGGAGCATTAATGAAAGCAGCTGAAATCCCTTTAACTGCACCGCTGTACTCATAATAACGCATATCTCCTTTCAGCAGGTGAAGTGCTAGGTTTGGGAAAAGGGCTCTTTGACCATAGCGTAGCTACAGAGTAAGGGTTTTATTTCCCCACCCTCACAGAAACTCGCCCCTATTGTCAGGAGGCCAGACAGCAGAGTGAGAACATTTGTTTAGACTTACAATGCAGAAATGATTTGTCATGCAGGATTCTCAAACAATATTAAAAATATAAAAAAACAAACAGAAGTCAGAAACCAATATGTGAAGTTTGCATATGGAGGCACTTTTGACTACTTTTTGATTACTTTAAAACTTGTGAAATCTTTTTAGGACATTTTCTGAAAAAAAAACAACATCTAGAAAGAAACGTCTTTAAACCATGTTAAAATATTCATCACATCCTGGAATAAAAAGCTAATCATGGCCTTGATCAGTCTTCAAGTGAATTCTTGGTATAATGTGGCAATTGTAACTTCTGGGGGAAAGCAGAATAAGCTTTAGACTTAGTCAAAGTGGACAAAGTAATTTGAGACGCAAAAAAAAATATAAAGACAGAAAAGTTCACTTATTTGAAGAATCATTCTTCTTTATTGTGTGTGTGTGTGTGTGTGTGCACGCGTGCGTGTTATATTTTATTGTGTGTGCACGCGTGCGTGTTATATTTTATTGTGTGTGTGTGCGTGTGTTATATTTTATTGTGTGTGTGTGTTATGTTTTATTGTGTGTGTGTGTGTGTGTGTATGCTTCTCTGTCAGGTTGATGACTTGGAATGAGCACCAACACCAGTGGCACCAAAAATAGATAAACAGAACAACAGCCTCTGCTTAGTCTCCCAGCCTCCTACACTATGCATTTCAAAAAGGACAGATAAACACAATCCTATACACACCCACACACCAATACAATCAGAGATACTTCACAAATGTGAAATAATTTTCCCCCACATGCTGCGCCTCAGTGCAGTTAGTTCAACTTCACAAACACCACGCATTGACCTTTTCTTAGCTCTGAATTCTTATTGGATGCCTCTCTAAGCCATAGCACGAAATGATTTTAGCACCTCTCTTTAAACCTCCATGATTGATCATGTTTACAACAGTAAATCCAGTCTTTAAAAGTCAAAGGTTTTGGCAGTGTTTAGACTATTGCTTTATAGTTCTCCATCTTTCAGCTGGCAGCTTGATTAGTCGAACTGTTCCATTATGTTAATTAAAAAGCTGGCTTTAAGTTACGTGAAGCTGTTTTATACGTGGTGCCACCAACAAACAGCCCTGGCAACATGTTTATCCTCATCCGAGTCTGCCAGTGGAGATTTTCACTGGGTTGTTGTCCATTTATGGGCTCAATTAGTCGTTAAAGCGCCCACCACTTGCGCTTAGATAAGGCGCTTTTGCTGTTTGGATGTGACAGATAGCAATAAACAACAAATGAAGGTCTTTTTTCAGTGAATTGATTTCTTTGGTTCAATAAATCGCACCCACTTACCAACCACAGAGTTTGTATAAAGAGGATTACACTCCACAAACATTTTCTGATATATCCATGTTTCAGACAGATCTCACTTGACATTTAAACAGCTTTCCTACAGTCATTAACGAGCAATTTTGATAAACAGAAGACTTCCCTTAAAAAGAGAGCTACGTTTTTTTTATTTCAATTGTTTGATACTTTTTGTGTTAAATGAGGTACACAGTGGCACATTTAATAAACACATTTCCTGTTTGCCATTTGATTAATGCAATGCAAGTTGTAAATGGCTTCACTCTGCTTCCCATTATCTCATAAACAGAGTGAATCAGAAGTAGCGTGGCTTGTGTACTGGATGCTGTTTTGAGGATTAAATAATAGCATATTCTAAGTTCCCCAGCATGTGCAAGTCCATTCACTTCGGGTTAAATCGGCTAGCAGAACGAATGAATTCACTCAGCGACAGCACTGGTTAGTCTAAGCAGGGATTATACAAAACTGTACCACTGTCATAAACATGATACGTATCCCCAGCAAAATCCCACAAGTGCTTCGCGCTCCCTAAAGAAGCCAAGAAACAGCTCAGCACAGGTCAACCTATCACAGACTCGCAAACACTGAAAATGCCAGTTTCTTATTTAATTTCTGCATGTTGCTTGGGGAAATAATTGTGGTGGATTTAAAAAATGAATTATTCATACCATGTTCCTCTTTTCGGCTTTGCTGTTGTCGTTAATTAAGTATGTTTAACAGTTCAGATCCTAATGGGACATTTCACAATGTCAAGCCATTTATTTTCTTAAGTAGAATAGCAGGTTGATTATTTTTTTATCATCAAAATGTCATTTCAGTGTTTTAGGTTTTTTCTTACCTTTAAAAAAATTACACATTATCTGCAGTAAAAAATAAAATCTGTTTCACTTGACTTATGAAAATGCATGCAAATAAGCCTAACCATTTTGGAAAAGTAATATTTATTTTCCGTTCAATATGCACAAATTTCCTGGTGCTTCTGAGTCTTTGTGGCAGAGGTTTGATTTCTCTTCAATTGAGGTACAAGAACAGTCTGTTCTTGAATATATAAAAAAAAAGAACAGACTTGTTTTGTAGGAACCAAGGACCTTTTTCGATCTCTATGATTATACATTCACCATGGACTCTTTTTAGTGCTTGGGGCCACACACATTCACAAACACATCACCATTTGCCACACATACAGGCACGGATGTTTTTCCCCGGTTCAGTTTTACAGAACAGACTTGCACACTCGCATACACACAAAAAGTTTTTCCAGTGCCTCTACTAAAAAAATGTCCTGAAACTTTTGGAAAGGCTTTCCTGGAACTTGCTGACAGGAAGTTGAGCAAGGGAAGAGGATGGACAGAGCAGGGCACATTTAGGCAGACAGTTTGGGGAGAAACGCATTACTTGAAGCTCTTGTCAGGCGCTCTGAGACAGTGGTGACAGTTCCTGGGGTGAGATGCACTGGGCCCGGACTGACAGATAGGTCCTGGCTTGGGGACAATGGCTTCAACAAGGTCCATTGTTGGACAGTGTAGATGATTACAAAGGGCCGTGTGGTTGTGCATTTACTGGTGGCGTAGGACAGCCCTACAACACCCTGACAACATCTCATACTAGCTTACACACACACATACATGTTTGAGCGCCTCACAGACTTATGCTGGGAGAACCCTTTTTCATAAAGTTCAACATAACTTTTTTTTTGTAGTTCATAAAACAATTACTTTATAGATTGGTGCTATAATGAACAAAAAGGAGGTTGTTTTTTCTTGTCTCTCCTATGTTGGTGTATTTCCTAATTTAACTGGAAGCTCCTTGTTTAACATCCAATAGGCTGTAGTTTACATCACAGACATGAGTCCTGATTTGCTACTTGTGATTGCCATTCTATGATAGGTTGTATTAGTGGGAAGGATGTTGCCATTCTAGAGAGCATTTGACTGGATAATTAAAGTTACACTATTTATTAAATGTTATATAATATTATATAAACAACTGAAGAGTATGTATGTACAGCTCAGGTGATTGGCAGATTTCAAATCGTGTACTTTTGGGAGGGGCCAGCCAGGTTCCTTGGAGATTAACTGATGGCTTCCTCCAGGTACGCCTTTGTAATGGCCTCCTCGCCATTACAAAGCTCCGTCACATACCACCACTCCCACAGACCGGTGGAAAATGCGTTCTACACAACCACATGTATTTTCTACCTTGATAAGCAGCTGTCATTAAATCTGGCAGGTGGCCCAGACGAAATGAGGACAGATTTGTGCGGTGCGGTGTGTGTGCGAAATGAGTTTTCGGCTGAGAGAAAAAATACTGTCATTTTCATCAGCGCCGGTATTAGAAGTGTCACTTTCTGACTGCCTGCCACTTAGACCTGTAGGTAGACCGTGCACTTCTCCACTCTGCTTTTGCTGACAAATGTGAGAGACAATGGCAGTTCATCTTGTACGTGGCCTGATCTATGTGCTTGTGTAAAGGGAAAAGAATCAAATCCACATGGGGTAATTCGAGTGAGGAGAGAAGGTCCTCAATTCAGGTCACATTTCTCGCTGAGATCACCCACTGAGCACCTCTAAATAATGTCATCTGGAAGAGCGACCACACACACACACACACACACACACACACACACAAGGACATTACTATGCTCTGCTGCCGTTCACAGCAGAGTTTGGACAACATTGGTAGCATCAATGCAAAGATTTGTTCCAGGAGCACTGCTGTCGTAGATTTAATTATCTGTAATAAATGGAGGACAGAAATGAATCTTATCTTTGAAGGAATCCAATATTTCACTCTAAACATCTGCTCTTCCAGACGCCATAAGCTTTATGACATCTAATGTCTTAATCTTCCAGCAACATCTCTGTATGGAATCGTCTAGAACAGCCCTCACTCTATATTATGTTATCATAACTGAACCGTTTGTAAAATCGCATTCTTTCTCCATAATGCAGCGCTACATATCTTCCGTTTTGTATTGTCATTATATTAAAAATAGCACTCGCCCCCACACAGAATAATACATTCATATTATGTTCTTATATTGTATTTTTTATTTTTTCAGAAAATGTCATTTCACACAACATTTGCAAGCAGGTGTATGAAGCATGTGTTTGAAATGAGCTCGTAAGATGCAGCAGGATGAGTAAGCGTATATACCGCACCTGTGCATTAACTGCATCAAATGCATTTCAGTGTCGCAGTAACTGACAGAAGCTGTTCAGATTAATTGCTCTGATTGCTGTGAAGCTGTTTCAGGCAGTCACTGGAGAGACACAATCAATATCTGCATTCATCACTGGAGGCTGGACCTTCATCCTTGTGATAAAAATTAATCAAAATCAAAAGGCACTCCAGCCACACTGGAAAGAGAAGTTAATGATGGGTGAGAGATGCAGTTTTTCCTGCATGTCAGAGATACTAAACTAACAGCTGCTTAAGATGTCCGCACATCTTTTGTGCTGTCTTTCGTGTTTGGATGAAAAATGACAGAAAGCTTCGTAGGCAATGTTTGGGCATCTTAATAGGCTCTTTAATTCATTTCAATGGCATTGATCCATGTAATGGTAATGTGCCCATAGGAAAGAAACATCATGAATGAGATCTCTTTCATATCTTAGTTCTGTCTGTTAGACATCAATGAGATTAAATGGAGATCAATTAGAGACTTTGATGAAGTCAGATGTTTCTCCTGAGAAACAGACTCTAGAGTTTCAGGGCTATGCTAGGGTCATTGTTTTTATACATTTACTGTATATTTTTACCATTTTGTTCATATTTCATGAAATATACCTGAGATCTTCATAAACTCTGTGCTTTGAAAGCGGAGTAGTTTTATTCTGGGTGTATTGACGAGGAATATTTGTACCATTTATTTGATTTTCTTGGGTTATTTTTGTCTTATATTTTTTCGAACCATTTAATTTGAATAATTAGTTTGGCTGTTACCAGTACAATTAAGTCAACATCAGCTCTTTATTATATGCTAATATGTGTAACTAGACCTACAACAGAATATTTATAACTAAATTAGGTGTTACTAATATAAAACAAATGGCCTTTTTAGTTTTTCACCAAGTCCTCATTAATTTCTGACTCTGCCGTGTAGTATTAGTAAGAAAGAAAATGCTGTTCAGTCAGGTATTGACTATGCATTCTACATTTGAGCTTGTGGTCCCTCAAGGCAATATCTGTGAAACCAATAAAACTGTAATTGTGAGGGTCAGATATCGGCTTTACAACATCCAACAATTGTGACGGCAGCAAAACCAGCAGATTTATGGCAACCGTGAGTCACTCTGAACCCAGTAAATACGATAAACTTAGTCAAGCAGAAAATAAAGTGCCTTCTTTTTTGCGATGTACTTGTCATGTGATGGTAGTTTTTGTGTAAAGAGTGCCAATCTGCGGACAGCTTGGTAGGTTTTCATTGACTAGCAAATATTCAACTCAAACACAAAAAGCATGTTTTTCAATCTCTTTGGAGGAGGCGGCAACACGTCCGTGTCAACCACTGAAAAGTAAAGGTAACAAACTGGATTTGTGAACATCACAGCTTGACAGTTTGGTGTCACCTTGGCACAGTGACATCTGGAACAGAGCGGGATTAGGACAGAGTTTAACCGCTTACTGCATGTCAGGCATGTCAGATTGCCTTTAATGTGACTGAGCAAAGAGCACCACAGAGCCAAAACAGTCAGAACACAATGGAAAATCCAACAGTTTAGACTAAATCTAACCTAGGGCAGTTTTACCACTTTTGCACGTAGCATTTGCACAGGGCAAAACCTCCCACCTTTGTTACTAACCAGCTGCAATCCTGTTTAATTTTTCTATGCAAATGTTGCTTATTATAAATTGCATTCAATAATTGCATTGTTCTTTAAAAAACCTGCCACAATTAACTTTGAGCCATTACCACCACAAAAATCTCGTGCTAAACCTTTTGTTTTGCTTTTATAGAGAGTCATGTTTGTTTTTTATTTGTATTGATCACGGCAGCCGTAATTCATCTGCAGTCGAGCACGCCTAAAATAACACGGACAGCCTGCGCGATTCATTCTCATTGAATTCCTCCCTCACAGTTTACAGGAAAAGCAAAAAGAAAGTAGATTTACTTTACAGAGGTTAAAAAAGCAAGCAAAGAAAGGCCCTCAAACACCATTTATGTTAATAAAAGCTACACTAAGTTCCTTCAGGAAGAAAGCCTGAAACGAATCTTCGTTCCCCCGCTGTGATTGTCAGGATTTATGGTTTGCCACAAGCCCTTTAGCCGGCGATGAGGTATTACATGTTATTGCTGGTACATCACCTCAGAACAGAGCGCAGGAGGTATTCCCTTGTTCTATACGGCCCTGTTAAATAATATATTTGCTTGGATCTATAAAAAACAGACTGGTATTAGCATTCACGTGTAGCAGTCTTTCTCGCAGAGCAGGGAAATCAAGGTCATTTGCTTCCTCAGATCTCACAAAAGAAGAAAAGCAAGACATTAGGAGACTAATTGGAAGTCATATCCGTACTGTGCCGAGCATGATGATCAGTTTGAGCAGACATACATCACTTTCTCTGGGATTCAGAGCAGTCCATTACTGGCATCATTGACTGTTATGAATAAAAGACATAATATAGATTCAGTGCGACAGGGAGAAGCAGAAGTTGCATCTGTATCATGCTAAAACAAGACTTTAAAAGGAAGTGAATGTATGCTACACATCACAGGCATAGTTTTGTGTATAGACAGTAACAGCGTGTGCTTACCAAAATCTGAATACTGTATTATTTTATACAAAAATCTGATACTAAATAATCCTCAACGATATTCTTGCGGCCACAGTTGTGATTTAAAAAAGCACTTTGAGAATTAACTATAACATAAGTCTTGTTTCTGTCATGATTTTATTTGTTAAATTAACACATTTCCTTTTATAGATTAAGTTAACAGTCACTGTCTGGCATGTTTGTGCTTCAAGCCATCTGGCACGAATGACTGCAAATGGCAAGTGCACCACAAGAGTTTTTAATAAACTTTTTAGACTTATAGACTTTAGTCTTAGACTTAATAAACTTTTTATATTTGTTGTATTGTTTGGATGTATTTAATAGGTAGTCAGTTTACAGATATGTAATATAACTTAATTAATTAAAAGGCAATTTCAATGTGGATAAACGTAATGCATGTTTATGATGTTAAAAACAAACCTACGCCCTTGATCTTACTTCCTACTCGATCATATTTCTTGATAGAAATTATTATTTCACATTGGTTTTGTTCTGTGGGTCATCATGCCAACGTTTCTTATTTTCTGTCTTGATTGTTTCAGTAGGAAAAAAACAGATTGACAGAGTTCATTCAGCAGCAACAAAGCAGATAAGAAGAAATGAGTGTCTTGACTTGAAGACATTTTTAATTGTTATGAAAACGTTTCACAGGCGCTGAGCAGTGTAACCTCCGATAAAAAGAACACAAGCCGTAAAATGTTTTCCTTTTCAGGAACATTTCTGGGCGATGCAAATATCATTCAATAGCCTTAATTAGATGCTGCAAACGTTCATTGTTTGGGGTATGTAAAGGAAGTAGCGTTTAACCGCACACCTGTTCAATTCATAAAGCCATCTGCGCTTGTTTGCATTTGCACCTCTAGACTATTCCTGCTGCCCTTTTAAATCAAACAAAGGTGAAAAAACATGGATGATATTCCATAAATTACACATGCTAACAATATGTAAATGTGATATGCATATTTACCCGATAATTATTATTATCAGTATTTCAGTTTTTGTTTCCATGCTAACATGTTCGAATCCCCTGTAGCATTATGCTGAGCAGAGCTCTCGTTCATCTGACAGAAATTAGTTGTCAGAAAAGCTTCAGATGAAGACACAAGCAAAGAATTTTCCCCTACAAAGATGCCAGTAGATAGAGTGAGCAAAGCGCCTCAGTGATGTTCCTGGACAGCATCAAGGTCACTGAACTACTGCTTCCCTGACATGTGATGTCACCCCGCTGTCAGAACCCTAATGTGGGCATCAGACCCGACTCCAGCCCTGAGGCTCAGATGGTAAAAAAAAGTCTTCAGAGATACATGTGGCACTCTGACAGAAACATCACAGGACTGAAATGTTGCCTTAGCCAGCTAAAAACATTACTGTAGCTGCTAAAGCTTTAAATGACTCATGAAATCAAAATTGTGGCTTTTGTGGCTTTAGCCTATTAGCTTATCTGTATTCTAGTGTCATCTTAAACGTTTTTGTACAATGTTTTATTTAATATATTGTACCGAGTTTGAATCACTCTCCTCTTGTGATCATTTGTATAAAAATACCTTCTCACCTGAATCTCTCCGCATGAATAAGGGAAAAGTAATTTTTAAAAATTACTTTAAATAAATAGCACGGACACCTGACGCTTTTGTGTTTTTAAGCTGTTGACCTTGCATGGAGGCAGAGAATAATATTTTGAAATTGAGAGACGAGATAAGAGGTTTTATAGCTGTTGGTGGCTGAGTGTTTGACCTGTTCTTCTCACAAACGGTGAAGGAGAGAACCCAATGTTCCCTTGAGAACCTCTGTTTTGTTGTACAGGTCAAAGGTGGTTTGATAATAATTAAAAAAGCACCCAGTTGTGATTTTTAATTTCCAAGCGCAAACGTTAAAAAATAAGCTGGACTTCACTAAAAACAACAGGGAAGGACAGGAAGTACAAACTCACTGTGCTTTAATGATTTACTGCAAAAAAGTCATACAAACTTCCCCAACCTAGGATAAAAAAACACTTAACTTCTGCTTCCAAACAACAATTTAGCATATTTTTTGAAGACTTTTGCACATATAGTCATTTCTCTGTCTTTAATGATGCGACCAACAGCTTGTGTGACGGCACAGTTCATTTGCTTCTGATGCATCGTTGTGAATGCGCTTGCAGCCCACCGACGCCTGTGTTAATGCATAAGGGTTTCATTTATCCTGCTGCCCCATTTAAGTTCAGACCAGGCCCCACTGCACCTCAACTCATAATAACTTGGTGGCCTGGTATGCTGCGTAGTAATGGCCTATTAAGAAAAATAAGCATGACTATAATTTCTGTTAACTTAGAAGCATGAGGTGATTAAAATGAACATCATTTACTTAAACCACAAATGCCCTCCCTGCAATACGGTTATGCATGCGTTAAAAAAAACTGTCTGTTTTTGTGGCATGGTGCATAAATCTTAGAATAAAACTATAAAAAGCATGTTTCTTTGTTTAATGGTATAAATTCTGTGCAATAGAACCCACAATAAACATGTTTTCTTCTCCATCCTATTTGTTTTTTGCGAGCAAGTGTATGTTGCAACTGTGGACGTAATAATTAAAAATTTACGATACGCCACACTGCAGTGCCCTCTGCCAATACTTTACAACTTACGAGTGACCGTCTCGAACATTTTATTCTCCTCTCCAGATTTTGATAGGCAGAAATTACAGTCTTAGTTAGGATTGATCTCCTTTATAAGATTTTGGAGGCCGAGACCTCAACAACACAGCCTGGCCTTGTTAAAAGTACCCACCCGAGTACAATAAGCAGCGATCGCAAGTGCACAGCACCAAGACAGAGAGGGTAAAGGTTTTGTATTTATGGCTCTGGGTTTCACCAGCAGCGTGAGCGAGCAAGGAATATATTTCAGAGACTGCTTCAGAGCTCAGATGACAACAGGAGTGGAGGGAGCAGTATTTTATCAGAGACAAGCTTCCACCACAGTTCATTCTTATTCCAGCGCTCACCTTCAACAGGTTACTAGCTATGCATTATGATAGTATTCTCTGCCTTACACGTCTTGCTTATCATTTAAAGAAAGATGTTGCATTTCTCGTTTTTCTCTTTGTCATCTGAAAATATTGAGTCTTTTTTTATACTGTATTCGCTCACAATATAATATTTGTTTGTTTGCAAAAAAGGAGGATGATTCAAAGACTTGGACAGGCTCCTGGAAATATAACAACACATACGTATGTTGCCGGGATTGGAAAAGTGTTGGTCCATGAAAATCTGTCACGACTCTCATTGCCAGGCCTATTTCACGACATCAGTTCTTGGAGAGCTTTGAAAGCTGTGTTTTGTTCATATCTCAAATGTCCTTCCCCACAATTACAGGGACAGCTCAATTTTGCATTAATGTCTAGGGAAAATGTGATCTCTATGGCCTGACCGTCTGATTAACCGCGTGAATATCCCTCATTTTGCTCTAACACTGTGAGAAGCGTCTAATCAGAGTCCTGTCACTAGTCAGCTTTTCCAAACAGGCCATAATTCAGCACCCTGTTGCTGTTATTTGATTAATCTGTGTGTTATTGGCCTTTCCTCTGGGAGCCACCAAATTTCCCAGCTTTAAAATCATTTTCCACTTAGCGATATAAAAGACGCGTAGAGGTCAGGTAACATCGTGTGTTCTGCAGGGTGTTCTGAGAAGATAACGCGGCTGGTTCCTCCTGCGAAGAGGGAAAAGTGCTCATTTGAATATATTATACAGGTGTCCTGTTTTCTGGTTGAAAATGAAGAAAAAACAAGCTGAAGGGCAGAAGGTTTTACTTTGAACATCCTTGATCTGATTTATCTTCTCTGTCCTGATTAAAATAGTTTAAATTTCAATTACAAAATTTCAAAAGCTAGTAAGAAGATGCCTTTCACTTCTCAGAACTTCATGTGTCTTGCTTTGCGTCGAACGCAACTTCTGTGGAGTTTGGGGGTGATAATTATGTTCTCTGCTATTTAGATGCAAAGCAGTTCATTACAGGTATAATGAATTTGCAGGGCGTATTTGCATCTGATGAAAAACTGTAAGGCTGGGCTATAATGGGTAATTTCAACAACATCGCCTGCTTTTGCTTTCAGCCTGATATCTGAAGTTAAAGTTCCTTATTGCCTCTACTTGTGAATAGCTTGCGTCTCATTGATTTTTTTGCTTATAATTACAAAAATAAATCAGACTTTACCTGCAGGCATGCTTGGCTCAGTCTGACAGCTGTCTAATGCACAAAAAAGCCAGATCACTGTAGCAGAAGCTTTACGCCACAAAATGAATCCATTTAGGCACTTTGAAAGTGAATTTCTGAAATAAAGGAGTAGGCTGACAAATAGTTGCACAGACTTTGTTAACTTTCTTACTGGAGAGCTTTTCTGTTTTCATTGAAATAAGTTGTATGGCTGCCAATTAAAGTCTTGTTGGAAAAGCACTGTCAGAAACATTATGGCACGTTATATTTTCAGATCATGCCTGGACCAAAACGTTAGAATTTTCTTGTATGGCTTTATACCAGTGAGATTGATTGATTCAGTTTTTTATGGCCCATTTGACAGCTTCACAAACTTTACTTGTAGGGCTATGTTGCATGATAATATTTTCTGTAGTTGAGTAAAAAAGAAATCCAGCTTTCTGTAGTTTACTTCTGCCCTGGATTGCTTTGTAGTTTTAAAGCTGATACTATGAGGATGCAAAAGAAATAACACGTCAAATGTTCCAAGTACAGTAAATGTCACAGCCCCACCCCCCAAACCCCTGTATAATAAATGCCCACAAGGGGCTGTTGTCATATCATGGTGATAAATCCACCACGAACACTTGCTCATTAAACAGATCTAATTCTGTACAAACACATTTGAGAATTGCAAGCCACGGCCTGTGCCGTATTTGCATAAGGAATCAGTGATATGTGTTTTTTAAAAAATGCCTTGTGGTGTTGAGTGCAGAGGTGACGTTTCTCTGGAGATTATGCCTTTAGTCACTTATATGGGGCACAAATGTTGCTAAGCCCTTGTTGTGCAACTAATTGAACAAGCTTAGGTGCCTGTTGATGCCCGTCTAAAACTTGAAGAGTTTTATGTGCAAAATGAGAGTGTGTTGGAAGAAAATAATCTCATCCTTTTATCTGACATTTTAGGAAGGCCAAAATTGTCCATAAATTTGGCCATAAAGTCATAAATGCCAGAGTTAGGCAGAAGAGGAAGGAAAAGGAGGCATCTTAAAATGTGCTGTGAATAATGAGATCTCCACTCGTGCAGAATATGGGAGAGGGAGAGATAAAGAGATGCTGAAAAGATGGAGAAAATATTTGACTGTCAACAGTGGAAAGAAAAACAAGAGAGAGAGAGACTAACAGAATCTCATAAAGCACTACTGCATATGGTTACGTTTTATGCTGGCATGTGGGGCCGGGCCGGTAGGTCATTGCTTTCTGATTTGTTGTGATGGGTACAGAATGAATCGCTGTGGGTTTTATTGGGTTATATTACCATATCACAACCCTTATCTTGGCCCCTGTGAATTTATGTTTTAAATGTACATATTAAATGCTTTCTTTTGTTATTGTGCAATGAAAACGAGCATGTTGTAGATTTGAGTCTGATTCATGGAGGGATAAAGGTTCAGCCTACATACTGTAAGAATCATCTGGATGCATAAATCAAATGACTCAGTTTATTCATTTATAGACTGCATCTCATTTTATAGACTTTCTAGCCTGTTATAGCATTAAAATCCAGAAACAAAGATAATGTTTGGGAGACTTAACCTGGACCCATTAGGTTAAATAAACAGGCCCTAAACATGCATAAGGATACTGGAGTCATTTTTATACCCATTTCCACAATTTTGTTCATGGAAATCTGATGCCTTCATTGATATTTAGCCTTAAAAATACTGAATAACGTACAAAATACTGAATATCTTAAACACTCTATTTAACACTTTATTTTCACTATTAAAAGCAAAAACCATAATTGATGAATTTTAGACGTGATGTAATCTCATTGGTATTTTAAGTTATTCAGTGTGATTCTAGCACATACTTTTTTACATTTGTATAGAAATGAATGAATAATTTTTAGAGCAACTTTGTAGCGATGCACAAATATCTATGAGTCCTGTGAGGGTCAAAGAACATTTAATTGATAGGTTTTTGTTGCATTTATAATACATTTGCATTGTTTAATGCCCTGACATTTGTTTAGAACAGCAGTTACAGATGTTAACCTATTTTATGCTGTTCTTTGCGATATCAAAAGAATGGATGGAACCGTTGTGGCAATATACACACAGTGTGTGCAAATACAAATCAGTAAATGAGTAAAACGCACTCTAATGTACTTAATACAGCAACAGTATCAACATTCTTTTTAAGATTTGATGTAATTTGCATGTCTAAATTTAATTTTCAGTTTTATAAGTTCCATCTGGATTTTATTTATAAGTAAATTTGCCATCAGCTGATGTTTACTAGGATTGTGTTTAAATAACTGGGGTAGCACCTCTGCACAGTTGGCAACACTTACAGTTCCAAACAGTTGCCAGAGGATTTGCAGATCTGTGTTTCTTTAAAGTACATATGTATATATTTATCTTTTACATATGTTAAAGGGATTACTTTTTTATATGTTGCACGTTTACAGTATTAATTTAACAGACAAGAACTTTTAAGCAGCTTTGGGCATGAGATAAACTACTATATTTTTATAGTGCAAAATCTTGACTGAGGTTCGAGTCACTTGACTAAACTTGACTGAACTAGCTAATTTGCCCTAATTGCTTGGTAAAATTTTCCACATTTTAAACAATAAAATACCTAAGGGGTTCATAGAGGTTAAAAAAAATTATTTTAATAGAAGCTTTAGTAAAAACTCTAAGACATGAAAAACCAATTTGAAATGCTATGCTATGAATGTGAATATAAATTATCTCTCAAGAGTTTGTATCCCTGCCAGCATAAACCAGCTAAGACCGGCAGACCAGCTTAGGTTTAAGTTTTTTTGTTTTTTAGCAGAACAATCAACATCAGTAGCCTGAGCTAGCAACATGATTATTTACAAACCACCCTGATAACTGTAACACAGCTGTGTTGTGAGACTGCTCACTGTGTGCTTCTCTTTTGATGTCAGATACATGCAAATGAAATGATAGTATGAGACAAAGAGGTCTTGGAAACAGAGACCTTGCAGGAGCAGAATAACAGTTAAACTGAGCTCAGATGACAGTCTGAGCTAACGCTAATGTTATCACTCTGATTTAGTCTTGTCTGTTGGGGCCTCTGGGCTCAACACACACAGAATCACTGCACATTCTAAGGGTCTGAAACGCTGGGGTGCACACTGCACATTGTAATGCCCTGTGACACCAACGGAAAGCCTTTTCTATGGCCTTACAATCAGGAACACCAGGGATTGGCTCAGTTCTGTGCAAATGTTCCCATTTCTCCTAGTCTTTGAGTAATGCTAATGCCTTTTTAAGTGGCCCAAGAATACCAAACGGGTTTCCAGATAATACCCCTCAATAATATCTGATAATACTGCTAATGTTTTGCTATTTCAGCTTGCATTGCGGTTTGAAATGGAAGGTGTTTCACCGAGCGTATGAGGTTTAAACTAAACGGTGCTGTTCCAAAGACAAATTGGCTCGACAGCTTGTCCTTATTTCAAGCAGCGATCAATCAGCAATACAAAATGATTGTCAGAGTTTTAATAAGCCTCTACATCTACCATCTACATCACCTTTGTGCTGCTGCTGTTTAGTAAGTCAGTGATATGCAGTGACTCTAGTGATTAATATTGTTGTCACTGGCACCTTTTCTCCAACACCCACATTCAGCCGCTCAATAACTCATATACAGCTTTCTGAAGATGCATTCATATCATAAACCATCTCGTGTTGTCTCATTCCACCAGACCTCGATGCTCGCAACGGCTCAATATAGTTTATTCATCTTCTCCAAGGTTTCACTGTAATAATAACCATAATAACTTTTGTTCTCTGTTGTCCTGTTTTTCAGATGAGTTCAAGGCTTTTCTAAAGAAACTGCCAACAGACCGTTTTTTAAACACCTCCGCTATCTTAAAGTTCTGGACGTCAGATCTGGTCCTGCAGAGACGTTATGGTCTGCTGGAGGCGAGCACTAAAGTGGTGCTGGGAAAAGCCATCAAGATAGTACGCAAGCTCTTTGCTCTCAGCAAACGCTGTCCCACACAGCCAAAGATCAGCCTGCCTAGAGAAAGGTACAATGTCACACATCCCTACAGTTACATAAACAGGTCAGACATTTGTGTTTTTAGTTTGTGTTAACACCTTAGTGAAAACTATCAATGCATAATTTGGGGCATGTCAGTGGGGGTTTAAAACAGACAATTATTTGACGTGATTTACAGAAGCATAATTGAAAACACAGGCTTTCATAATGGTACAGAGATCATTAGTGTGAGGTCATCTGAGATTGATCTGTTTACAGTAATACAGTGTTCTGTTTACAGTGGTAGTCTAAAAGAATAAGCTAAACGGCAGTCAGTAGGAAGCTAACACAGTAGTTCACTCAACAATAGAACGCTGTTCCAAATGCTGTTCATGCTGTTTTAAACCTGCATTCCGTTATTTTTCTGTGGAACACAGGGAACATTCTGTTCTTTTTGGAGCTTTGTCTTTGTATGAGAAGCACCTACGTTCTGTAGATTTTTCAGGAATGTTCCTGTTGTGTTCCACAGGAGAAAATAGCACTCAGTAGCATTCTCAGAACATTGGCTTATTTATCAAACAACATTCTTGCAGTAATGTTAGTGGAACTTTTAACATATCAAACTGTTCATCGTTAGTGGATTGAAACAGTTTTGAAACAGATAACAGTTACAGAATTAAAAAAAGTTTAAATAATGTTCTATACAGTAACGTCAATACAACGTCTAAAAAAATTGATGTTTTGAACATTCCTAAAACTTTCAAAATAACATTTAATGTCTTTTGGAAATTGGAAATTCTTACAGCCCAAAATTGTTAACAGGGACAGAGGATTTGTAAGGACATGAGGGTGAGCAAACTAAACGATAACACTTTTCATTTGTGGGTGAACTATTCCTTTAACACATTATTCTGTTGAGTATTTCATTCTGTACTTTAATCTTTGTGCTATTGTCTCTTTGGTTCTGTGTCTATAGGAATATTGTTTGGTTTTCTCCCAATGTATGCCACATGGCTTGTTTTTTTTTAGAGCATGACTAAGAGGCATTGAAGCAGCACTTTACATGGTTCAGCTGTTGTGGTTATAGGGCAATTACTTGGCTTATGATTCTGTGAGGAAAAAGTTGGTGCTAAATAAGTAAATCATGCTGTCAGATTTCTGAAATCATGGTAGAGGTGGCAAACAAATTGAGAAAGGAGACTGGAGGATAGTAAAGGCAAGGAAACATTTAGCATTCCGGTTCCTGGAGAGAACGCACCTGAACAGTGGACATACGTGTACACTATAATCAGGAGCTCCACACGGGAGACAGGCTGTAGTTAGTGTCCATCAGTGTGAAGACTTTCATTCCATTGTGACAGCTTCCCCATGTGTCCGCCGTTTGTGAAACAACACAGTGACACTGTAGAGCCCGCCCAGTCCTCATGAAGACATTTTTATGTTGTCTGTTTTTCATACCTTTTGACATTTACATTTATTCATTTCCTCAACAAAAACCAGATCAATGTAAACAATAACTAGAACTTAAATGATTTCAGCCTGAGCTCAAACTAAGCCAAGTTCTTTTTCTCCAAGTCAGCCTGAATGTGTTAGCTTAGCACTTAGTGGTTTATGTAACTAATTAAATTGATATTTGAGTTTATCACGATCATCTTCGATGAGAATGAGGATACATTAGTGGATTTTTAGGTGTTTCAAGAGTTCAGGGCATCAGCAATGTCTTATGAAACTAAATCCCACAGAGAAACAGCAGACAGGAAAAGCACTGAATTTTATTTATGCATGTATGGCATTAAGCATCCGTCAACAGTTGTGAAGTGAGTAGGAAGATAATGGAGAGCCTGTGGAGTCAGAGTGTTAATTTAGGTGACTTGTCTCTTTGCTAAATTGCATGAAAGAGAGTGAAAAGAACCCTGTCTGTTCACATGCGTCCCTGCTGCTTTTAAGATTCACTTCCTCTCCTGGTTAAAAACAATTTGCCTTTGTCTAAGAACAGGCCATCAGCATTAGATTAATATTCCTATCAATCAGCCAGAGGAAAATGAACGGCTCATTTACCACATAGAAAATAGGGCCGATGTCAAGTCCTGCGATGAACAGTTTGAACATGTTACTTGAACAATTTCTCATGTCAACGAAGCCTCACAATCATCACTGAGTAAAGCCTAGACAGTCTTTCTGCAATAACTAATCATGTCTGAAATTATCACCTTTCCTTGCAGGTCTCTGGGTTTTTGGCTGAACAAAGCCCAGTCTGTGTTGTACTGCAGCGAGCACGGTGTGCATGGCACCTTCTCTGAGCAACTGCAGGGCTGCATCTGTGCTGCAGATCAACGCAATGTCTGCCAGGGCACCGTGCCCTGTAGGGTTGGTGAGGGCACCCTCTGCTCGTCCTGTGCCCCAGACAACATCACCCGCTGTGGCACATGTCTCCCAGGCAGCATCCTCCATATGGGCTCCTGTCGCCCCAACATTGCCAATTCGTTGGACCACTACGTCAACTTTGACTTTGACATGCCAGACGCAGAAATGCGTTACCTCCTCCACAGGTTGGACAGCCGGATGGAGGTTCACGCGATCTACATCAGCAACGACGTGCGCCTGGGCAGCTGGTTCAACCCAGCGTGGAGGAAACGCATGCTGCTCACCCTCAAGAGCAACAAGAACAAGTCCAACCTCATCCATATGTTGATGGGGATCTCTTTCCAGATCTGTTCCACCAAGAACAGCACGCTGGAACCCGTGCCTGCTATCTATGTCAACCCCTTCGGGGGCAGTCATTCTGAGAGCTGGTTCATGCCCATCAACCAGCAGGACTTTCCAGACTGGGAAAGAACTAAATTGGATGCCTCCCTCCAGTGCTATAACTGGACCCTCAGTCTTGGCAGCAAGTGGAAGTCCTTCTTTGAGACGGTGCACGTTTACCTACGAAGTCGTATCATCACGGATGAGCCCATCGTCAATGAGACACTTTTTTATGAACCACTGGACCTAGATGACCACTCGGCTAACCTGGGCTACATGAAAATCAACAGCCTGAAAGTCTTTGGCTACAGCATGCATTTCGACCCAGAGGGAATCAAGGACCTGATCCTGCAGTTGGACTACCCTTACACACAAGGCTCCCAAGATGCAGCCTTCTTGATGCTTTTGGAGATGAGGGACCGCATCAACAGGCTCTCTCCACCAGGAGCCCAGCCGCTGGACCTTTTCTCCTGCCTGCTGAGGCACAGGCTCAAGCTTTCGTCCAGCGAGGTTGTGCGCATACGGGAGGCGCTCCAGAGTTTCAATGCCAAACTCCCCAATTCCTCTGAGCCAGAACTCAGCCAGCTGTGCAGCTAGCTCAAATGAGTCTCTGTCGCTCATTTTTGCCAGTGTGTGAGAATGTATTTGTAAATGCAATGAGAGAGAGGGAAAAGAAATATATTGTCAGTGTGTGTGCAAATGTTTGTGGATGAGAGCATCTTTGAACCGTCCTCCTTTGGGAGACGGTTGTAACAAACAGGATTTTCAATTGACTGATATACTGTAGGAAGCCTTTTGGAAGTGGTTGAATTGCCAGAATATTCCCTCACTGGGAAAATCTTGTTGAAGAAGGATGGATCTAGCCTACAGTCAAATCTACTTACTGTCTTTGAGTAAGTGTTCCCTTTGATAGAATGGGGATTTAACTTGAGGGGACTGCCTACCACTGTAGATGATCCTGATAAAACATGGAATGAAAACACTAACTGAGAATTTACACCTACGGTTTCTTAGCATATATGTGCTGACGCTGTAGGTGTTCTGTGGCAATGTCATAGTTTGAGATGGGAGCAGAGAATCAATGATAAGGATTACAATCTGATGTAAAGTTTCGGAGCACAGTGGTCCAGCTGTTATAACAGTCAACAACGATTTAAATCCTTGCTTTTCTATCTTATCTGGAGTTGCAAACCCTGTATTGTGAGATCTGTATATCTGTATTTAATGTTAAATTGAATTGCCAGAATGTTGGACAGAAATTTCTTTGTATTCACAGATATGGCTAAACCAAACGGTAAACCTGAAAGCAAATTGAATGGCAAAATTTCTTTACTGTTTTTTTAATGTTCATTGAATTCTCTTTTAAGAAGGTAACCTTAAGGTAACATACATACAATATTGTTTTGAAAAGGTTTGTGGACAGCTTTGTAAATATTGCTCCATCTCATTCAAGACGTGAATAGCTTCACATTGCTTCTTGGATATATACAGATAAACATCCTTATTTGTACTTTTTTGAAAGTGCAAGACCAAAAAAAGAAAAAACATTTCAACACAAAACAATTGCCTTATGAAGTGAAGTCTCTGTTCTAATATCAAAGCACACTTGGCTGTATGTCTTTCTCTCTCTCTCTTGCTCTCTCTCTCTCTCTCTCTCTCTTGCTCTCTCTCTCTCTCTCTCTCTCTCTCTTGCTCTCTCTCTCTCGCTCAAGAAAACCCTCTTCACGCTTTTTTATCAGTTCTTATTTTGTCTATATTAAATTCTCATTTCAATTACAGTGACCTCTAATATGTAAATGTTCATTTTTAATTGAAGTATTATATGAGGAGTGTATTGTGTCATCTATGTGCAAATACAGAGTTACATTTACATCACCCGATTCAATATCTTTGTTTCTCTAACATTTCTATGCTTTTTTATTATGCACATATAAAGATCTGACAAAGCATAACTATAATACATGAATTTATTTAAAAGCTATTATTCGCTCTCAGCATTTAATAAGCGTACACATAACACTTAAGTGTTCTTGATTAAGTTACTTGTATTGTTGCATTTCTCAACACAATCAGCCACAGAATTATAGCCCTTGATAACCAGGAGCATTTATTACTCCTTATTGTATGAAACTGGAATGTCTGGAAATGTCTGTGAAAATTGCATATGTGCATCTACATAAAAACATTACGATCCGTTTTCTGCCATAAGAAGATGAATGCCTCAATATATGAGGAGCAACTTTTACACTGAGAGTAAAACAAAAAAGGATAATAATAAAAAAAGTTTATGCGGTTGTCATGGAGAGTGGTAGAACCGTAACATACGCTGTCACGATGTATCTGACTTTGTGCAGTCTATAACTGCAATAAAAGAGAAAATTCATGAGATGGAAATCACAGGGAGTCTGTAAATGTTACTTGTTTATCTTAATGTCTAAGACAGGAATCAGTTCTTGCCCTTCAATGAATCCCAGTGACAGTGAAGGGCATCTAATCAATCGTAGTGGCCATGTGTAAAACCGTACAGCCTCCCTTTTGAAAAGATATAAACAATGTGAATAGTTCTGTTTGCCATGATTTATGATGGCTGAACTTCAAAAGGTTACAATGTACTTTTAGGTAAGACTTGATAATAACTTTCATTAATCAAGTCATTGTAAATGTTATATAATGACTAGCAAATATTCATTAAAAGGTATAAATCAAAGACTATCTGAAAGTTTCCCCAACTATTGAAATGTATATATTGCGGTTCGAAAGTCTGTGTCTATTAATTTTATCAGCATGATAAAAAAAGGAAAAAAGGTAATATTTTGGTGTGTGTCCCATTTGCTTTAATGCACTCAAACTAATATGATATTTACATTTATGTATTTGGCAGACGCTTTTATCCAAAGTGGCTTACAGTACCTTAAAGGTATACAATGTATCCGTCTGTGTGTGTTCCCTGGGAATCGAACCCACAACCTTTGCACTGCTAACGCAATGCTCTACCAACTGAGCTACAGCTACTCTAATAAAAACAAGGAAATCTGACCTTTCATACAAAGTTTTAACATTAAGTGACCAAGAAATACTGCAGAAATGTAAAGATTCTTGTTTGTTAGAAAAAAATTTAAATCCTTAAAATTGAATTCCAAACCATTGATGTGGTCTCAGACTTTTGTGGGAATGCTGTATATTAATATTAATGTGTAAAGCCTTATCTGAACCTAATCTAAAGATTTACTTTTTAACTAAACTAATTAGTAAAAATGCCACCCATTTATGTCAAGTGGGATATTTTGAGACATTATCTCCAATTTTACTATTTATTTTTAATCTAATATGGCTCACAATAATTCAAATACTTTGAGTTATAGATTTGAGTTTTCATTTTACTTCAGTACTAATAATATATATTAATTAAATAATACTGTAATCTGACTTTCACTTTAAACATGTAACATTTACCTTTAACATAAGCCAGACAAAAATCTAATTTTATTACTATAACAGGTTTAAGTAGCCTTGTTTAGTTTCTTTAGTAATTCACCAAGATTTATTTTTATTTTGCTCTTTTGATAGACCAGATTATGTTTTTCTAGAAACGTCAAATGTGACCTACTTTCAGCTTTTCTGCACTGCCGTTTCAATGACTTGGTGAGTTTTTTTCGTCAGGTTTTTTCAATGCAAGTTTTTTTCAGATTCCAGTAACATGATAGAAAACTAGTTCTCATTAGCATACTTAGGAAAAAATAGATCTTTCGACGTGAACTGTAGTACAGTAGCACAAGAGGGGAAAGACAATTATTCCTCTTGAAGTCATTACAATACTAACTAATTTTAGGCTGTATTAACTAGGCATGCTCTGAACCGAAATGCCATGTTGTCAAAATGATACAGATCCTGGAGATCTGAGGTGTCTAATGGGGTCATACTAACTGCTGAGTGCATCCAAACCTCAGTTATTTCAGAGCTTAAATGGTCTTGATTCCAGCTGCAATCATTTTCTCCTATTAAATCTTTATGCTCCTTTCTCTCTGCATTTCTCTGTTACATATAGCCAGACACATATATATGAAAGCAGCATTCCAGACAGCTTTACTATGTTGTAAACATCAAGTGTCAGAAATTGTATCAGTCTTGTTTCACAAATGCATTGCCACTCTGGTGCTGTGACTTTATTTTCTTACTCAGTGTGCCTGTACCTGTAACAATTTTATAAAAAATATTCAAGAAACTTTTAATCTCAGAGGAGTCAGTCTACAGTCA
>JAZGTK010002210.1:0-14939 GCA_036877625.1 Ambastaia sidthimunki
CTGTCCGCGTCACTCTCTATAAAACATCTCACTCATAAAACAGACTCATAAACATTTTTATTGGCCTCATTTCTCCAGCACATTACTGCACACACACAGTTAGCCGGTCTTACAGCCGTAGTGTTTTTAACTCAGAACATTGTCTTGATGGGTTTGCTATGGTGAAATTTTGTATGAAAAACTATTTAGATGTTATCTGATCTGCATTTTACAGTCTCATTTTTGTATTAAATTAATGCTATAGATGCAAAGCAACGCCATACTGTGATTTGTGCTACGCTGTGTGGTTACATAAATGATTAAGTTTTGTTTTCTCTGTTGTGTAGATTTAGTCCCACACTGTCCTCAAAATATCATCTCAGGATGTGATGCTGTGAAGCGGTTAGATTGATCGTGTTTAATATAAGTCGCCCTTTTTTCTGTCGTTACATAAGATGCTGTGACAAATGCGTCTTAGATAAATGTAAGCGGTTTAGGTATCATGTAAATCTATAGCAGTAATATTCAGTTTCTTCTCCAGCTGATAATCACTTTCTCTCGTATTCATCAGCATGTGGAGCTTTTGCCCTCAGAAACCAGCTGACTCTATAAAAATCTCCATGATTCATTTCTTACTGACTGTCCCCCAAGACCTTGTGCAGAGACGACTATAAACTAAAACACAATCCTCACGCGCAGCGGCACGCAACGTTCAAATAATGCTTCTTTCAACCGCATTGCTAATTTTACACAGGTCAGGAGGAGTGGATGATGGTACCGCAAGATAACAAGACCATCCCACCCCACAGAGGACTCAGACAGCCCATTAAAAAGATGTTCCAGCCCTACAAGTCTCTGGAGATGGATAAATCCCTACAAGTGTCTTAAAAGCAGCTGCAAACGTGTATTTCCTTTGTGTGTTTCTTTCTCTGTTCCATTAGTGATGTTGTGCATCTCAGTATTATGGCATGGATTGCAGAGGTTTAGTCTAGATCAAAGGCTGCAGACTGCTGGATTAACACCTCGCTGTTCAGTTTAGGCTAAACAGTCTTCTATCAATCACTGACAGCTGACAGGGAACATTCTCAGAACATTAGCTAATGTTCTTTTAAAGTTATCAAAATGTTCTTGCAGTACTGTTAGTAGAACATTTTAACATTATTTGTTAAAAATAACTATTTTTTAACATAATGTTAACACATTGTCTAAAAAACCTGGATGTTTTAGATGTTTCTAGAACTTAAATGAAAATAGCGTTTTTAACGTTTTTGTTACTTAATGGAAATGTCAGGGAAACGTTGTTACAACCTAAAATTGTTAGCTTTATTTGTATTTATGAGTATTTTATGAGTATTTTTTATGAGTAAACAAATTTGTGTATAAATGTCTTAACTTTGGAGGTCTCATCAAATAATTGTGTTGTGAGGGAGATTGTAGTTAATGTTGCTTTTGGATCATTGATAAGAAAGTTGGGCACATTGCATTGTGGGATACAGTACATACATACTGCACACTTTAAATAGTTTGAGTAACATTATGTATTTATTTATCAGCTCCATGTAGCATCTTCCATCCCTGTTAATATCTGTAATGAGTTTATTGGTTATGTTTGTGGAATCCGCTGGTTACTGTAAGTGTTCTCAACCACAACCACATTATATGACAGGCTAGTTATTACAAAGTGCTTTGAAAGTCCAATATCACATAGAGTATATTAAAAAGCTTATATAAGACACTGTAATCCATGAGGTGAGGGCTGCTGTAATATGACTCCATATTTCATATCTGTGCCACATTAAACCTTATATAGAGTCTCAGTCTTGTCAAATACAGAGGAGAATACATAACCACATATGAATTCAGATGATGACTGGAAGTTATTAATCATAGCCGATATCTTGCCACAGTAGCTGTCTGTTGCCATCTTCACGAAGAGCCAGAGAATGTTTACTGTGTGTATGAGGGTAAAATGAACAGAGATTGTCATTTTGTCTGTGTGTGTGTTTGTTGTGTGCGTGTGTTGTGTGTGTGAAGGTTGCTGCTCTACAGAATTTTAATAGATTTCTACAGCAATCAGAAGCTAAAGGTGAAGCTGTGTGTTGTGTTGTGTTGTGTACGTCTGGAGTGTACTGATGAGGAAAACTGTATTTGCATGTGTGTGTGTGTGTGTGTGTGTGTCTGACAGGAAAAATGATGAGTTTCTCTCTGCATTTGTTCATTTTTTAGAGTTGTTTTCACACCACATGTTGAATATTTTTGTGTTTGTATGCAGGTTGTGTTTGACAGTGTTTCTCATTAGTGTCTTTCTCTATCACAACATAAGCAGTGATGCACACGCGTGTAGTTTTCTATTGAAGTGTTACGCTACAGCTAAAGAAAATACTCCAACAGTATATTGATGTGTACCATGGTACCGAATGCCCAGCTAACAGGGAACGTTCTGAGAGTGTTGGGTAATGTTCTCTAAAAGTTCTCTAAGCATTTTCAAGAAACTTTCTTGCATTAACGTCAGCAGAATTGTTTGTGTTACATATCATATCTATCAAAAATGTCATTCCTAAGTTGCTAGCAGAATGTTTTAAAAACGTTACACAATTAAAAGTTTAAGTAACGTTCTTGGTAACAAGAAATAACGTTAACACACATCTAAAACACACAATGTTTTTAACATCCCTGGAATATTCAAAGTAACATTTTTGTTATTTAATGGAAACGTTATGGAAACGTTTCTACAACCTAAAATTGTTAGCTGGGTGATTACCATAAATACTGTAGTGAATACGGTGAGTGTTTGTAATGTTGGTAATGATTATGTGGTATTTTTTTGTATTTTATGCAAATCTTTAAGCTTTCTTCTCCGTACACACGCTTCACTCCTCTTATCGAATCGTGCATCTATCTCTTCGTCTCTGCTTATTGATGTATCATTTGGTATGACTGACTGAATTTGGCTGTAGTTTCTGTGAGTTCTGGAGGTGAGAGACCTGTGTGTGAGAATGAATTCTAATGAGCTCATCACCGCCAGGCGCTCACATCCACGTTTGAAATTCTGATCACAGATGATTCATAACAGAAAATGTAATAATGAATAAATCTGATTCTTAACACCCAAAATGAATCAGTGGGTACAGCAGGAGGACACTCCATTTAGATGGTTAGTTCACCGAAAATGTCATTTCTGTCGCCATTTACTTACGCTAACAAAATTTCCTTTCATAAAACTCATCTGAGTTCCTGGAAAGTGACCGACAAGTTGGACGTATGTTCTTTCTGACATTCTCAGCTCTATTTAAGCAGTGCAGGCGAACTAAATATATTACATATCTTGTGTTGAAGGTGCAGGACTATAAAATGTTTGTCCAATCGTTGCATTCGGTTCAAATTAAAATCACTGAATGTTCTGTTAATCCATCCAGCCAGATAATCATTGAATGATCTCATTTTGTGTGCTGAAGAAGTACAAAATCATACAAGTTTTAGCTGACAAGAGAGTGATTAAGTGTTTACAGAATTTAAACTATATATTATAAATATTTTGTGTAAGATTTTACAAGATCCTTTTGTGTAAGATAAACATATATAAAGTTTATATATATGTAGCAGAACATATAGAAATCTAGTATTAGCAATAACATATTCTATGATTCCTGTATAAGCTTTTGTTGTGGGTGCACAGAATGAGTGCAGGGCAAAACAACAGCATCTTGTGTTCTGATCTGATTGGTCCAGTGTTTGTGTCGTAACCTTGTTCTTGTTGTTAGAGTGTTTCCCATCTGTGATATCTCACCCATCTCACTCTATCCATTATTCCTTCATTAAAAAAACAAGAACGGGGGGCAGCCTCCTGCTTTATCAGACACAGGGCTGTGCTTGTTTCTACAGCGGTAAACCTCACCTACCACAGACCACGTAAAGAGGTCAGCAGCAGAGCGTCTGCAGCGCTGAGAGATATCACATCCTGTGTGTATTTATGGAGGCACCAGAAGGAGCCTCAGGGGACTCGATAGGGAAATATCGAGGTCTTCTGGTTTGTGTTTGAACGCCATCTGACACTCTCAGGACTGTTTGTGGACTGCGGGGTGTCTGTGCGCCGTGGTTTGTTTTATTTGTCTGACAAATGTTAATCTTCGACTTTTGACCTGCAGAATGTGATTCCTGACTTTTGCTGCACTGAGCAAATGGTTAGAAAGATATGAGTGTAATTATCAGCAGGACGTTGATGAAAGAAGGTTTTTGAGCTCTTGTCAGTGTTTGTTTAGCTTTCCAACGATGAAGTGCTGCAGTATCACATCTTGAGTTTCAATCAGGAACCTGCAGGAACTTTGATCTGAAGATGATCCAGGGGAAGAAAATAAAAGTTTTATAACTTTATATAAAATATATATTATACATTTAAGTTTTATAGGTTGGGATTTTCTTAAGTGGTTCTGGCATCTTACTGTTAAAGCTGCAATCCATAACTTTTGCCTCTCTATCACCATCTCTGTTTAAAACATTAAATTATAAGTTACTCGTTATTTTCTTAATGTGAATGACAAGATTAAATTCTAAACAACTGCTATAGGAACAAGATACAAACACTGAATCATCTACAGAAGATGTGATATAACAGCCAGATCTTCTTTCTGATATTTCCTGTGAAATCGGACCCGAGAGCTCAAATTATAAATCATTATTATAAACTTACTGTTGAATATAAGATATATAAAGTTCTTGCAGTAATGTTAGTATAATTTTTTTAACGTTATATTTATAAATATATTTCAAAAACATTGTTCTTAAGCTGTTAGATGAATGTTTTAAACGTAACAGAATTTTGAGTAACAAAACGTTTAAATATTGTTCTTCTAAGAGTAGCGTAAAAAAAATGGTTGTTTTGACGGTCACTAGAACTTCCAAAATAACGTTTCTACTGATTTTATTACCTAATGGAAATGTTAGAGCAATGTTCATACAACCTAAAGTTGTTAGCTGGTTAATAGCCTTGATGACGTTTCTGTCATTGTTTCCTGTGACAGTTGTGACGTCATTTGCTTTGAACGGCCGCTCTGAAGGCATTTCCAGCCTCTCTGTTGTGTAAAGCTCTTCTGTGTCATGCCTGTTAGCACCGTTAGCTGCCAGCAGAGACTTGGACCCTTTCTGTGTTGTTCAGACCTCGTTGCTCAGTGTGCGAGAGGAAGTGAAAGATTTTGTGTGTGTGTTCCATTAACAAGGAACAATTGAGGTGATATCACTGCCTATTAGCTTCAATTTTAGCTATCAGAAAACTTAATGTGTCTCTGGCTTGGTCACGACCTCCCTAAACCAAATTACAGACGCGATCCGTACGAGAGACGCATTCGGTGCTGCACGACGCAGTGGGAGGACACCTATCCTGACCTTTGACCTTTTCTCTGAACACAGGGGTTAAGCCTGGAGTGAAACGGGGGGTGAGAGAGATTAAAGAGAGAGAAAGAGTGTATTTTAAAAGCTCTGGACAATAGATGGTTTCTTTAGGAGATATAGTGGGGTATTTAGGAGCTGTATGTGCCCACCAGTGTTTTTTTGTTCTTTTAGTGTCCCCTCATAAACACACGCACACACACACACACACACTGTCATTCAGCGTAAGAGGTCATATCATAAAGACAGGATTTTCGCTGCTCTTTTTAAAAGAAAGAGGCTTCTGTAGAGTTTCAGAGTTCAAAACAAACCTAAAGCTGCACAAACGAATCGTCTGGAAGCTCGGCAGGTGTGATGTCACAGTGCAGACGGTTGTGTGAACCCCTCACAGTTTAACACTCACGGCTGTATTTGATCTGACAGGAACCTGTAACCAGTAAGTGACATTTTTATTTTTAATAAAAAACTCTTTTACATAAAGAGTTTGTCCAGTCAATGCAGACATAATTTACATAAAAGTCTTTTAATTGCAGGGGTGATGAAAAAGAATTGTTTTTGGTGCAACATTTTGTTAACATTACAAAAGGTAAAAACTCAGCTTTGTTACTTGATGGAAACGTTCTTACAACCTAAAGTTGTTAATTGGGACATTATATGAAAATGTGACTGGTGCTTACCTGAAAAATAGCCACCACAATGTGTGTTCAAGATGTTGTGTGTGTATCATTTATGCACCACAATGTTTGAAACTTGTTTGTTCGGTTCTTAACACTAATTAGGGTGTCAGTAAACACAACTACACTAGATAAGAAAGTGCCGGATACGACCCCTTGTTGTTTATGGTGTGTGCACTGTGTTTGCATTGTGTTTGCATATGCTAATATTGTGCTAATGCAGTAATGTATCCTCTCATTCTCTCCCTGATGCTGTGAGAAGGATTTCTGACGTATCATTTTAAAGTCTCCAAAGGCTTGATATTAATTCTGAAACTTTACACTGAAGGCATGCAGATTCTTTCAATTAGTTTCCTGTCTCTCTCGTGCTGTCCTGAGGGACGTCTTAATTACATCATTCATTGTTTTATCTCATTTAGGTGATAATAAACGTATTGTTCAAGACCTGTTGAAAGTGGAGGGAGCTGCAATGCAGAGACGTGTGTGTTTATGAGGCAAAACGCTCTGAGTTAATGCCATTAAAATTGTTCTGTATGATACTGATCAAATTAGCTTATTAGGTTTTACTGATAATATCTTATTAAATGTTTTTCAGACTATAGCTTCAGATGGCATTACTATAATCTGTTTCTCAAAACCCCAGATAACAATTTTAGGTTATATGAACATTCCCCTCCCTTTTTTTGTTATAGCAAAAATGTTAATAAGGGTATTTTGAATCTGTTTTTGTTCAAAACATCAATTTTTTTAGATGTTATATTAATGTTATTGCTTGTTATTCAAAAAAATTTTCATTCTGTAACATTTTAAAATGTTCCACCAACGTTTCCTGTTAGCTGGAACATCAAGCTCCAATGACTGGCTTGCTGATTTTTGCAACTTCCTTTCTAACTAGGCAGTTCTTGCTGCACAGTGGACCAGACTTAAGTTCTAATGTTCTGGCTGTGTGTGATCTTTAGGTCCTCCATCTTCATTTCAGTTGTTTGGTCCGGGTTCAATGTTCTGTGTGTTTGTGTCAGTAAAATTCTGGAATAAAGAGGGCCGACACGCTGTCATAAATTATCCAATTACAGAAATCACGCAGCGAGAGAAAGAGGGGGACGCTCTGAAAAACGAGTGCGTAAAAGAAAAGAACAGATGGTGGGATCATTGTCTTCTTTCCTCTTTAGTGGCTGGTCACTCCTTCTTCTGTAGACTGAATAGGAAGGTGCTGAGATGAATGGAAGTGTGTGTAGTTGAGTGTGTGTGTGGTCTCAGAACTGGGCGGTAATTGTGGGTTGTCTGCGAATCAGAAGTCCTCACAACTCTCATCTGGTTTCTGTCTGAGAGAAGAACTGATTGTCTGAGATGAAAGCTTTTGTTAAGCAGTTTCATGCCCCACTTCCACTCGCTCATAGACAGACTGTTTCTAACACCCGTTAAAATGGCAAAAGTCTGCTTTGCTTCATTTACAGGTGCTGTGGGTTTGTAAGCAGCCTTTTCTCATAAAATGCTTAAATAAATGTCAGATGCTGAACAGAAATGTCAGAACAGAAAGCTTCTGTTTGCCTCGCAGTCACGTGCAGTCGGCTGTGCATGTAGATGCTTTTCAAAATATAATGAAGTCTAACACTCGGTGTCTAAGACTGAATTAAACTTCTGTGTATGATTAATCATTTACATTATGCATTTGGAAAAACACATCATTCCAAAATAACGTAGAGTGCTTTTAAAGTGTACATTTTATATATATGTGTGTGTGGGACTCAAACCCATGACCCTGGCATTTCCATTTCAAATAAGATGTTGCATTGAAATATAACTGCCTATAGTAACTCAGTTCACTAGGGCTTCAAATAAGGCATTTAAATGTGTTAACAACTTAACATTATTTCTTTTTTCTTTTCTTCACAGCCCTGGTGTGTCGCTGTCATGGCAACCATGACCCCCTGGTTCTTATGGATCTTTGCTGCCCTCCAATTGGCTGCCTGCTCGTTTCCAGAGGAACCTGGTCCTTTAATCTCCGCCCCTGCTGAGGGTAAGTTCACACCCACCACCCCAATTACAATGTACTGGTTAAACAATATCAGCAGGTTAGTTTTTAGTCACATATGTCGGTTTGTTTGTGTGTATGTTTGCATCCTTTCATGTATGTACAGCAAAACAACACAATTAGCTTAAATAAATCTAAGCATTGTATTCGGAAAATATGTTTGTTAGTGTAAACTCGCATATTCAAAGCAGAGATGTAATTTAAAACAGATAAGTCCAGCTCCAAACTCTGATTGGATGAGACGGGCTTGAAGTTCTTTGAAACGTCTGAAACTAATCTTAGAATGTAAAGCTACAGTTAAAGTTGCTACAGTTGAAGTTAAGGTAATCTTAAAATGTAAATAAAGTGTTACACTTTTTGCTTTCCTAATATTTTCCCTAAAATTTTTAGGTTTAAAGTACATGTACATAGTATATATGTGTGTGTGTGTGTGTGTGTGTGTCTTGAATGTGTATGTATATAACTTGAATGTACTGTAAGTCGCTTTGGCTTTAAAAGGTCATTTGCTATAACAGTCTGGACGGGTGTTTGACATAAATGCAATAATCTGGTGAAGTGATTTGAAACTGATAAACAGACTAATGCTGGAAATCAGTAAGACACCTTACAGCCAATCAGAATCAAGCATTCAGCTGTGCCCTGGCATACTCTTATAAATAATGTTTCAGTAACCTGAAAATTTGATAGCATGTTTGTCAGAGTTCATGTTAACATCATGCTGATAGCAAACAGACGCTGATGAACAGAAGTCACAGGTGCCTGAAATTACTATAGCAACGGTGGGAAAAACATAAGAACTGTTATTATTTATAACTTAATTTCACATTTACTGAAAAAACCTTTAGCTACAGAGATAAGTTATAGAAATCTCTGTAGCTAAAGAATAGAAATATTACATAGAATTTCAGTTTACATTTGGCAGATGTTTTTATCCAGAGCGATTTACAGCTTAACTTATATTATAGTTAATACATGATCAGTATGTGTGTTTCTTGAGAATCGAACCTGCAACCTTTTGCAGCGCTGACGCAACGCGCTGCCAGTTGAGCTACACTGTGATAAAAACACTGTAACACGCATCTCTCATTATTGCCCTGACAAATGTTCCTGCTGTACCTTTAACATGCAGGTGATTCCAGAACATTCTGGACTGTGAAGTTAATTGTACATGTGGCTGACACATGATGTGTAGCACGGTTTTAAAGTAACTTTAGACATTAGAGCTCATGAATAGATGAAATGTCATATGGCTGTGATCTTTCTAAAGGGTTTTCCAGCTAACAGGAAACATTCACAAAATGTTGGCTAACGATCTATAAAAGATTTTCAAGGTTCTCAGAAAAGTTCTTGCAGTAATGTTAGTAGACAGCTTTTAACATTATGTATCATCTATATTAAAGACGTTACAAAATTAAAACGTTTGAATGATGTTTGTTAATTTACAGTTAAAAAATTGACGTTTTAAACATTCACAGAACATTCAAAATAACCTTTTTAATGTTTATGTTACTAAATGAAAATGGTATGAAAAAACGTTCACACAACCTAAAATTGTTATCAGGGTTTCAATATAATGATGCTGGAACGGGGTCACAAACTGTGTGTGTGGTGTGTGGTGTGTGTGTGTGTGTGTGTGTGTGTGTGAGGGCTGTATTCCCTACAGGTCATGTAGAGCCAGAATCAGTGATATTGATGAACAGCCATGCAACAGCCTCATGCAACTCTAATGGTTCTGTAGAGACCAAAGGTTAAAGGTCAGCTAGCGCAGTGTAGAGATGCTAGCGTTGTGTGTGCGCGTGCGTGTGTGTGTGAATCAAAGTGAAATAACGTGACCTTTTTAAGTCTTTTCACAGTAAGCTGCAGCTAATTGCTCTTTACTGAGCACAAAAACATTTAAACTCTGTGAAATGTGTCTAAACAACCAACGGCACAAAAACAAGCCAGAAGCAACAATATCAGTATCCTGCTCTTCCTATTACACCGGAATTAATTACTAGTCGTACAGTGAGAAATATTATTAGCTTTCACAGTAAATATCTTTGTGTCTTTAGGCTTCTCTCCTCACAATGGTAGCAGGTACAGGAAACAGAATACAGAGAGCTTAAACTGTGGCTGCAGGACACATTCCTGTCTGGTTTAAATCTTAATCTCTGCTCTAAATGTGTTTAATTCCCCATCCACATCGTTTGGAAACCAATTTTCTTTTTTTTGAAACCTGTGCAAGCGTTCGGAACTGCTAACAGCTCTTTTAAATGTAGTTTCAGTCGTTGGTGATACATGTGAGTGTTTATGTGTCTCCAGCAGGAGTTTGGGTGTGTTTACCAGCAGTATGAAGGACATTTTTTCACTGTCGAGTTAAAGCAGCTCTGATGTCCCTGTGTTTTGTCTTCTGTGTTTGTCATTAGCGGTCGACCGATGATACCGTTTTTTCAACGACCAAAGTTGATACTGATATACAGAGCTGGTCTAGTTTAATGACAATGAATAAGAAGTGCACAAATGTTTGTGTTTTGTACAAAAACATTCTATAAAAGTTCTCTCAATGTTATCAAAATGTTCTTGCAGTGATGGTAGAGACACTTTTTTAATGTTATATGTCATATATATCAAAAAGGTTCTTCTTAAATAGTTAGTCAAATGTTTTCAAAAACGTTACAGAATAAAGAATTTAAATAATATTGTTCTTATAACCAATCAATAATTTTAATACAATGTCTAAAAAACTGGACGTATTGAACATTCTTAGAACTTTCAAACTAACACTTATAACGTTTTTATTCCATAATGGAAATGTTAGGAAATAAGAAATACTTTATTCATGTCGAGATTGTTGGTGATTTGCCCAGTTATTGGGCCTGTCTGATATATAGATATATCACCGTTTGTGATTCCTGGAAAAATGTTTATGTCCTTTCTGTACTGCATTAACTGGCTGTTAGAATGCAGTGTTTTATTGTACAGTATTTATGTCTTCTCAGATGTGGTTTCTGTGTCGTCTTTACAGTGCAGTGATGGGTTACGAGAAGTTCTGTTGGATACTGTGATATATGAGTTTTCTGTCCTTTGTGTCCGAGGTCTCTGGGAAGCTGATGGAAATATTCCTGTCTGTGGTTTTAGTGTTTCATCTATTTTCCCCTCAGATGTTTCTTTCTTGTGTTCCCTATTTCTGTCCTGTTCCATCTCATATCATATTTACATTTATTCATTTAGCTGGTGCTTTTATCCAAAGCGACTTAAAAATCAGAGAGCGTTTAACATTTTGCACAAGAATTATGTGAACAGTGTTTTTTGTTTTGGTGGTGATGGTCTCAGCAGATCAGATGGAGTTTTTCCACACTGCTAGAGGTTCATTTAAAATCTTCGTCTGAATTCTCTGTTTCTTTCTCTCTCAGTGATCAGACGGTATCCAGTGTTTGTGGGCCGGGCCCATCGCTCCTACACTCGTCAGGAGTCGCTGTACATTCAGACGGTTCTGAAGGTCAACCGCACGCTGTACATCGGAGCTCGGTAACACCCACCTGCTCCTCACACCCTTTAACATCCTAATGCTGCAAAATATAACTCTTAGCTCTCTGTCGCCACCTCTGTTTGAGACGTGAAACTGCGGGTTACTTGCAGAGTTATTTCCTTAATGTGAAACAGTTTAAATTCTGTTTGTAAGAAGCTAGAAGACTTTGTTATGTCAGCCACAAAATTTTTTGCTATAAAAAAAATGCTATATCTACATTTTTTTAGAATTGGTATAATGAATCATTCATGATAAGTAAGATGAATTATAAAAGTAAATAGGACAAATCATGTTGACTTTAACAATAAAGGAATAATTTATTTATGTACGATTAAAATAAATGTTAGCAACTCTGCCCTGTCTATTAATACAGTAACATTAATGTGTTTGATTTTACATTATGAATTAACATAAAATGAATGTCTTCTCTTTCATTAAAGCTTTTCTGTTTCCCTTAGCCGTCTTTAAACCTAATTGTTCCTAAGTAGAAATGACAAATTAAACATTGAGAAAACGTTATTAATTTCTGAAAGCGTTCACATTAACACTCATGTCCTAATATCTCAACTCAGCTAAGATGAACTCACTGCTGTCTAAACCCAGTTTTTGCTCTGATCTGTGTTCTTCATACACAGTTAATGTGTGTGTGATGGATGTTTTGGCTGAAAATCTGTGTTCATTTTGACTGCTGTTACATTTAGCTACATCTTTGAAATCCTTCAGATATCCTTCAGACTTCAAAGTCAGAGCTGTGAGGATTTCGACTCCCGGGGGACTTTGCATGTGGTCCTGGTTAGAAAGTTAAACCCCCATTCGATGACCTTTAACATTACACAGTCAAACAGTTTAAATGTTTCTCTGAAGCAGCAGAACAGATAAAGTCTGTCTTGAGTTTCTGAGACCCTGAATCACTCGTATAAACTCTCTTCCACATTTTCTTATAAACCGGTTACTGTCGCCACAAAATGATGTGGCTGACATTTCAGAGTTGCAAACAACTCAAATTTAGACGTGTGCTGTTTCACAATGTTCCCAAATCAGAGTTAAACCCTTTTATATACAGGTTAATAGATCTTCTTTATCAAATTCCTTCAGTACATCAGTGTATTGGGTACAAACGTATCTCAAAAATCTTTTTTTTTGAGAAAACTTTTCTGTTTTCCCTCCATTGGTCGGTTGTGTTTTGGGCTGCACCCTATTTTGCATACAGTACCTCTACTGTACACTAAAAGTACATACTTTTGTGTATGTTTTATGTAACATACACTATGTAGTATGAATAGATGCCTTTGTTTTCAATTAAAAGCAGTTTCCTGTTTATTTTTGCTGCTAATGATGGTGTGTGTGTGTGTGTGTGTCTGTGTGTGTGTGTGTGTGTGTGTGTGTAGTGATGACCTTTATCGAGTGGAACTGGATCATGTGTCTGGAGATGAGATGTTCTACAGCAAGGTGAGGCCTTGTATCTTTAACTCACACATGCACACACATATATAAATACTCACCTTCTAATGGAAGTCAGTGATGATTGGTGTCTTTTGCCTTCCTGCAGAAAAGGACGTGGGAATCCAATAGGAATGACATCCGGATCTGTAGGATGAAGGGAAAACACGAGGTTAGTGTTTAAAATTCATTTGGAACACTGCCAGTGATTTAGTGTTGACAAGAGCCCAGTGTTTTGAGCCCAGGGCATCGCTGGATACAATCTCATACTTTCATTTCTCCCTGAGCGTTTATAACAATATACGTTTGTGAGAATTTGGTACATATCTACACAAAAACGAAACAGCAGTTTAGTCTCTCTGTGGCCATTTGTAACTTTGGTACGAATTATTTTGTAATAATTCTGTTCGCCTGAGAGGATTTTAAAAGCTGTGACTTTTCCCATCATCTGGTTGAGTGTTTGATTGAATTTGATCTATTATTGAATTTTATCGTTTTATATGCCATGTTTGTTCCAATTGCCAGTGGTCGTGTCCCTACAACAGAAAAGTCTGTTGTAATCCATTTATTGTGAATTCAGCCCTTACGATCTGTGGCTCTTAAGTAAAAGGGTTTGTGGGGCTTCATTTCAGAACTTTGTAGACCACAGTTGTCCTCCACATTTAATTGTGCTTTTCTTTGATCTTTTTGTGATCAATCTTCCTCTATTCTTTAGTTCAAAGGATAATTACCTTTTGCTGTCTGCCCACCTTCATAATTCAGACACACTCCTGTTTTGTGAAGCACTTTGTTTTAATAGATAGTGTTTGACTGCAGGAAAAAGAGCTTCAGGGGACCGAATGTCAAACCTGGGCAAAGATTTTTGTTTGGCAAGAGGAAGCTTTACAAATTAGACATGTCTGACTCCCACCCACATACACACAGAAATCTCAGACATCAAACACACCTGCGCGTTTCTGCCTCGGGCCCTTTCTGTCCCAGCCAACAATTTTAGGTTGTAAGAATGTTTCCTTAACGTTTCTATTAAATAACAAAGTGTTACAAATGTTGTCATTTTTTAATCGTGTAAAGTTTTTTTTAAAATGATCCACTAACTACTTAAGAATAACGTTTTTGATATATATGATATATAATGTTTATATTAAATGTTCTGCTAACATTACCGCAAGAACTTTTTTGATAACTTTAAGAGAACTTTTAAAGAAAATATTAAACGTTCTGAGAACGTTCCCTGTTAGCTGGGTCTTTGTTACTCTTTCTAGGTTGTTTTTGTTCACATTCGTGTGACAGACAGTAAAGGAGAGAGTGTTTATAGATGTCAGCTCCACATGCTAACAGAGGTGGGAATTGTGCCGTATCTATTTATTCTGATTCTGGCTCCCTTATGATTCCATTAATAGAAATATTTGAAATACAATATTTATTGAATGCGCTCGCCGCCTTCTGCCGACTGCTGCAAATACTCTGATCGATTCAGACCTGAAATACCAAATCAGAAAATATATCAGAAAGATTCAGACATGTCATGTAGATTCAGTGAGTTGTATAACAGGAAACACATTATTTTAGTATTGATAGATTCTACTGTTAAATTTTCATTAGTGAGAACTAAGAACTGATTTAAAAAGCTGGAAAAACTCTTCAGAGAAGATCAGAGCTGAAGCTGAGATTGCTGATCTGAGATCAGGTTTATATCTGTCACATTAGATGATGTGATGTGTGTTCTTTCAGTAATTGTGGTTGTAATTAATCTTTTCCAGCTTCTTGATACCAGATGACACAGTTTCATAATGAAGGAGGAAATTCAATATCCTTATTGTGACACACACACACACACACACACACACATACACACACACACACACACACACACACACACACACACACACACACACACACACACACACACACACACACACACACA
>JAZGTK010002210.1:14989-33149 GCA_036877625.1 Ambastaia sidthimunki
CACACACACACACACACACACACACACACACACACACACACACACACACACACACACACTCACACACACACACACACACACACACACACACACACTCACACACTGTGAGGATCTGCTGCAGAAAAACACAAATAGCATCTTTCACTAATAGCAAATGAGTGAAAATCATGTGATTGGCCTCCTGGTGCAGTTGAATCCGGAACATGTTTGATTTCCAGTCGCTTTGAAACCACATTCAGTTAAAGTGACCAAATCTGATCAAAACACTATAACAGTTTTATCCTGCAACAGTTTCGCAACAGCAGCTGAAAACACAATAAAATCTTCAGAGGTACATAAACGGATAATTCATAACAATGTTCCTCTGGACACAGAAGTCAAATGGCTGTAACTTGTATGACTTTGATTGTCAGTTATAAAGTGCATGATAAACAGGTTTGTACAGTAGCAGTAATATCACACAGAGAACAAGATCTGCCTGTAACACTCCCACGGGACTTTATAAATGTGCGCTTGTGTATTTGAGACATTAATAGATGCACTCCGGCCGGTTAAATCCCGTGAGTATCTGTTTTGTCCTTCAGCACATTCCTGTGAACATGTTTATGCTTTTAATGGCACTGTGAGAATGTAACTGTTTGTAGTGCCGTTCCAAACATTTTCATATAATTTCAGAATCAACCAACGTTTGTTTGCCGAAATAATCCTTTTATCTTAATATCTTGTTTTATTTTGAAAGTTTGAGGAACGTTTTTTTCATGTTATTGCTTTGAATGTCATTCAAACATTTTAATTCTGTAATGTTCTGTAAACATTCCACTAACATCTTAAAAATAATGCTTTTGATATGATACATAATGTTCTACTATCGTTACTGCAAAAACATTTTTGAGAACTGTTGAGAACTTTAAGAAAACGCTAGCCAACATTTGAGAATGTTGAGAGCTTTTCCTGTTAGCTGGGGTCTGTTTTTCTGTAGGATTTTTGCTGTGTGTTTTAGTTCAGAGCATGTTGTTACTCTTCTGAAGTAAGAGACAGAGAAATAAAGAGTGAATTTGGCACAGAGGCAGCTGGAGACATGCGGGTGGAGCACAAGAGCTAGTAAAGAGAGTTTGGAAGAAAGAAGAGGGGAGAGGGAATATGGGAGGAGAGCAGTTAACTTTGATCAGAGCAGTTAGTGTGGAGGATTCTGCTGGCCTGTGAGAATATATACTGCCGTGTCACTCGCTTTAATCTGAAGGATAAATCTTGACATTTCTTGATGGCGTTTCACAGACACCTGAGCTGCATGTGCTCGTCTCCAGAGCGAAACCTGCTTCACACCTCTGACGGCTGTATGGATCCCTAACCTGCATCTCTGATGAATTCAATTTTACACTTTATGAAGCGGAACGCGTGATCTTCCTGCCCTGCGGAGGGTTTATAGCACACTGATATAACTGAGGCGTTTTCTCTCGTTCAGCTGGCCGTTTATGGATTGAGGTTTTAATGGCTTGATCCAGGATCCAGCTAACAATCTTAGATTGAGAACATTTCTCTAACATTTCCATTAAGTAACAAAAACATTAAAAATGTTCTAGAAATGATTAAAACATTCAATTTTTTAGATGTTGTATTAACATAATTGCTTGGTGATTTAAACATTATTCAAATATTTTTGGTATATATGATAAAAAAATGGTAAAAAAAACTACAGCTACTGTAAGAACCTTTAGGTAACTTTGAAGGAACTTCTAGAGAATGTTAGCCAATGTTTTGAGAATGTTTCCAGTTCTGGGTCTTTTTTCATGATTCACGAGGGCATGTTGTCCTCAAGACCAAAATGTTTGCTTTCATATTTTCTTATTTTCTAGTTGAATTGAAATAATCGCCTCTTTTATTTTCTTATGATGTATTGAAGGTTGTGAAGGCAAGGAAAACAATTTGTGTGTTCAGACTATTCAGACACATTTTAAATCTAGTTTTGAGTGAAATTGTCTTTCAATAAAAAAGCCGTTGAAATCATGAGTCAAGAAAAATCGTTTAAAATTATAATGGATGTTACTTCCTGTTTAGAAATACTAATGGAAGATAAAGGTCAAGTTTAGCGCATTGCATTGTGGGATACAGTATCACAATCGCGACCTTTGTTGTATACTGCACATATGTTCTGTATACTGCACAATGTAGTTAGTCAGCCATTTTCCTGTGCACTGTATGCATACTGTACACTGCAGTAAAGGTAGTATGTAGCATTGTAGGATGCGAATCTGAATATACCCATTGTCTTTAAACACTTTTCTGCCAGGCACAGTTTTAGGGTGAAGATGAGCAGCATTGTCCTGTAATTGTCTGATAATCACAAACCAATTGGCGTCTAATTTCCTGCCATTACTTGCATTGTGTTCTGATCATCACTAAGAAAACACAGCGGAGGAAACAGGCATTGAAGATGTAGAAGTATTTGAGGACTTTCACACAGTGCAGGTGGAAATACTCAAGATGATAAGAGGGGGAACGGTTGCATCATTTTATAAACAAGAACACACACACACACATTTATTTAGCTCAGGGCTCCTCAGTTACTTTCTTTTAAGGACCTAATTTGAATTCAAAGTGGGCTGAAATGTTTTAGTGTAATGATCAAACTTTTTTATTCATTCATTTTATGTTACATTTTAAATATTTGGTTTTCTTCAGGTCATTGTGCTGTATTTGCATTACTGCATTTAATTTAGCTAAGACAAGAATAAATATGTGCACCAAGACATGAGAGTCAATATACGACCTGTCAATCAATCAATCATCTCTGAGCTCGTATAAAATGACTGAAAGGTCAGACTCAGCTGAAGAGCTCTGCTTTAGTTTATCATCAATAGAAAGATCTCTGTCTGTTCTCAGATTCAAACATGGAGCCACATGCACACAGATGCTGTAAGCTAATCTGACGCTGGGGAGTGCGTTTAACGCCATGAGCTACTTAAATGCATTTGTAACAACTCTCTGATCTTCTGTGTAAATGCATGTGCACACACAGAGCGAACAGTGGGCTTGCATCTGTATCAACACATAGACCCTCAGCAATCCTACTAATCACTTAAAAAAAATGACCCCAGTGTCGACCCCCTCGGGCCTCAGCTCCACCAGGAGGCCCAGCCAAACTCAATGGGCAGACCGGCGAATGGGCCCTATGGCGGAGCTGCGTGATGGGGCCCTCATGCAGCGATTCCAGCAAAATACACAAAACCACTTCAAAACGTTCCATTGATGTCCGTCGGGGAACAAAGCATTCCTGCCGCATGAGTGTTCGCAGCTGGTTATGCAGTAGCTTTCAGGGCTGCTTTTATAGCTGGACTCACGTCGCGATACATTCAGCTCTGACTCCTTCCTGTTTCTCATGCAGCATCATTGTGTCTATATGTTGTCAAAATGACGATCACAAACGGGGAGAAAATGGGACCATTTTAGGGTGAGGCTGGTGGTGCAGGCTCTGTGGCGGAGCTGCATGCTGGGACCCACTTATCAGGTGTCTGTGTTGGTAAACAAGCAAAGTTCTGTAAATAATGACGACTAGGTAAATATAATGACTGGTGAGGCTGTGTAAATATTTACAGTGTTCATTTTACTCTGCCCTGCGTGCTTCCATTTTCTGACCCATTTCCTGTCTCTCCTTCTCTTTGTCTGTCTCTCTCTCTTTCAGTCACATTTTTAATTAAGATTCAAATGGCTTTGTTGAGATGACATGAAAGTCAAACGCTCTCAAGCTATTGTGATTCAAAGAAGATCAGCCCAAGCAAAACAAATACACAGAGTCTGATACCATCACTGCCGTTTCCCTACAATAATTAATAGGAAAAGTCATTTCCGTAGCATTTATGCACATAGCGATAACATAATTAGATTTTCAGAAATAAACTCTCGCTTCTATTACTGCAATAGGTTTTTTACTAAGGGATAAAATAACACCAAACAAACAGTAGCAATGAATTCATTTAAGTAAATGAATTTATTAATGCTGCAATTTGTAACTTTATGTGGTTAAAAATAAACAACAATCAGTTATTAAGCAAATACATGACAGATCAGTGTTCAACACAACCTCCTGATCTCACCCGATTCACAACAGTGTGTTTATAATAGTGATTTATAATTTGAGCTGTCGGGTTGAACTTCACAAGAAATGTCAGTTTGGCTTTATTGGATCTCAACATATGTAAAGAAATGTATGTAAAGGAACCTGCAATTGTATGTTTCAAACAGAGATGGCGACAGAGAGGCAAAAGTTACAGACTGCAGCTTTAGGTAGAAAATTTGAATAATACATAAATGTCTTGTGTTTGTTTTAGGAGGAGTGTCGTAATTACATAAAGGTGCTGCTGAGCCACGATGGAGGGCTGTTTGTGTGCGGGACCAACGCCTTCAACCCGCTGTGTGCCAATTACACGGTGAGTTTTCCCAGAATGCCTTGCAGCCTTCAGTCCCTCCAGTGTTTTCTCATGTCAATTATAAAGAACCTGCAAAATTGAATCATCAACACAGTCGTCAAAAGATTCAGTTCATCCTTCTGTATTTACAATAGCTTCTTGTTTTTAAATATTATGTTTTTCTGTGTACATATGAGATCCAGCAGCTGTTTCTGAGCCTTCACACTCTCAGTTGCAGGACATGAATTTAAATGAGCACGTGTGTTAATGAAATGTGTGTTAATGTAGATCGGGTGTTAAGTCTGAGTCATTGAATCACTCATTGGAGGTGTTAGTGCACATAGGTCTGTTGAGCTGTGGCTCTCAGGTGGGCAAATAAGTTTAAATCCAGCCTAAGACGTATTTGAATATGTTATGACTTTAAGAATGTATTAAAAGTATTAATAAATATTAATGATTATTAATATTAAGTGAATGCATGTAATTGCCGCAGAGCTGATATGAAAGGACAAGTTCAATGTTTTATTTTGTTTGTGATTCTCATAAAAAAAAAAAGACATATTTTGGAAAAGGACCAAAGAAGTAAAAAGTCCTGCTGGTTTGTGACAACATACGGCGAAAGCAAATGAAGACACAGTTGTCAATTTTTGGTTGTTGTTTTAATTATCAACAAAAAATGTAAAAATCTTAATGGTTTTAATAGATCTAATATCTAGTTTTTTCAAATGTAACTTGGCTATTTAATGAGACCATGAGATTTGTAAACATTTTTGAGGGTTAAATCTTTATTTTCATATTTATTTTAACAAGGAAGATGTAATCAATTGTGTTGCATTAAACTGAGAAAACTCAGCAGGTTTGTGTGATACACTGATACACAATAGATGTGTTTTAGTTGTGAGATAAATCCACACACACTGCAGAGGTGTTTGAAGAGCCTGACACACACACACACACACACACACACACACACACACACGCTCCAGTGTTACCTGAAGTGTGTGTAAATCATCACAGCACTTGAATGTGTTTGGAGATGTTTGTGTGGTTTATAACAGCTATCAGACTGTCAGAAAGCATCATGTCTCATCTTCACAAAGTGTGTCTGTCTGTGTGTCTGTGTGTGTGTTTGTCTATACTGTGTAGGTGAGAGCCAGATTTTACTAAACATACAAATACAGTGAAACAGAGCCAACCTGCAACAACCCTCACTAGTGAAGAGGCCAAATCATGTTTTACATTTAACATAATGATGTTTACAGGTTTGTGTGAGGGTTAGATTTAGGGTTGCAATTAGGGGATAAAAAATATCTTGATGACCAAACAAAAGTCTGTTAGATGTCCTTACTGATATAGTGAAACAAACGTGTGTGTGTTCAGAGAGACACTCTGGAATTGGTCGGAGAGCCTATCAGTGGAATGGCACGATGTCCTTACGACCCCAAACACGCTAATGTGGCTCTGTTTGCCGGTAAGCTACACAGCTCTCTGTCTCTATAATGACTCAACCTTGTATTACCCTCTTAACTGCAATTTATTTATTTGCTTATTGCTCTTTAATCTTTCATAATAGCAGCGTTGCACCAAGCAAATGCACAATATAATGTTTGACATAGTTTCCATTATAGCTGTTTTAATTTACCTCCTGGTTAAGTAAATGCACTTAACCAGCACTTATGAACATTAGTGTGCTCAGAGACTTTTCATTTGAGCTCTTTGCATTATCTGGCATTATGTCGATCTGCGCTTCTGGTTATTGACCTGTGACCTCTGCTCTTTGACCTCAGAGGGCAGTTTGTTCACAGGGACAGTAACCGACTTCCTGGCCATCGATGCCGTCATTTACCGCAGTCTGGGAGAGAGCCCGGCCTTGCGTACCATCAAACACGATTCCAAATGGTTCAGAGGTACGTTTGTGTTCCCATTAAAAGTATTTATGCATTTATGCATAATGAAGATTCGTGCTATTGGTTGAGCCAAAGGTCAATGCTGATTGGCTGACTGAAAATGTGTAATAATTATGCATAATGTTTATTTGCAAGGCTGCAACACTGGTTTCCACAACGTTTATCAGACGTTTGTTTGTGGTGTTTCCTGGGCTTCCTTGTAAGAGTATGGGGGTGTTTTTGTTAGTTAGTTATGAGTTGCTAGAGAATTTGGTAACATTTCAGTGTCGGACACATATTCACCACTAACTACCAGTTTTCCTGGTACCAATTGTTATTGAATATTCCTTTAAAATTGTTGGATATTTTTAGTA
Organism: Ambastaia sidthimunki; assembly: GCA_036877625.1. Lineage (NCBI taxonomy): Eukaryota > Metazoa > Chordata > Actinopteri > Cypriniformes > Botiidae > Ambastaia > Ambastaia sidthimunki. The sequence continues at coordinate 21,653 of JAZGTK010002210.1, forward strand.
AACTATTTGTAATCTGTGTTGCTTGCTGAACCTGCAGTGAGTTTGTTTTGTGGATTTTAAAATAGTTTCAGGAAACCGTTCACAACACAGCTTCATTCTGAGTGTGATTTCACCCCAGACGCAACGAGAGTGTTAACCAAGCCAAATGAGACTCGTTGTTTTTGATTTTTTTGTCTTTTTTTAACCTGGGCTGTTTTTCACAAATCTCAGATCTTGTAACCCTGGGAAACAGAGCTGAGGGTCACTCTGAGAAAAGGTGGATCTGTGTGTATAATTTAGAGCTCTGTTTGAACTTGAGATTCTGGAGAGCTATGAGATGAATATATCAACACAAGAATCATTCAGAGAGCGAGAGAGAGTTCAAGATGAAGTCTGGCTCATAAAACACATTCAGCTCTGAAAGAAAGAGACCAGTGCCTCTGTTTTCTCTTTAATCTTTGCTTTATTTAAGAGGACATGAATGTTTTATAAAGACTATCTCAGCTTCATTCCCGTGTTGTTATATCATTCACTCTCTGTGTCTCTCTCTCCCCCTCAGGGTCTGTGCATATGTTGTTTGTTCATGTAAATGTTTTTATAATGAATGATGAGTGTTTACTTATTCAAGCCTCATTTTACTCTCTACAGGAAAGCTTGTTGTCTACTGTAAAATTAAAGTGTGTTTCTTGCAGAGCCGTATTTTGTAAGTGCTGTGGAATGGGGACCTCACATCTACTTCTTCTTCAGAGAAATGGCCATGGAGTTCAACTACCTGGAGAAGGTGAGGAGGAACGCAAGAAATCAACTAACAGGGAACATTCTCAGAACGTCAGCTAATGTTCTCTGAACGTTTTTTTCTTAAAGTTAAAAAAATGTTCTTGCAGTTACGTTAGTGGAAAGAGTATTTAATTGTTATATATCATATTAAAAATGTTGCTTTTAAGTGGTTAGTGGAACATTTTAAAAACACTACAGTATTTAAAAACGTTTGAATATTGATCTTAAAACCAAGCAATAACGTTAATACAAAAACAATTCATAAATTGGACATTTTCTAACGTTCATTTTTAACGTTTTTGTTACTTAATGTAAACATTAGGGAAACGTTCTTACCTAAAGTTAATGGGTAGGAGGCAGTTCTGTATAGGTTTATTAGAGTCACAGCTGGCAGGCCTGTGGCAGGTTTTGATGTTCTCTGTTTGTTGTCTGAAAGATCTAATCACAGATCTTCTCCCTGTGGACTGTTGTCAGGTCAGACGCATATGGATGGGAGTTTACGGACCCCTTAAGGAATAAATGGAGGCTGTGTGTGATATGAGTGCAGTCTGTTGTCGCTCTTAAAGCTGCAGTGTCTAATTTTTGTGCCACTAGGGAACAAACTGCACAAATATTGATGGTTTCTAAACAGGTTTTCTTGGCTGGTCCAGAAGGTCGTCCTGCCCAGAGCTTCAGTGGAAATTTACTGAAACATTTGCTAAATTTAAAGGGAAGTTACTGTTAAAAGTATTTAATGAATTTAAAAATTCAGATTTTAAAGTTCATTTTGGCGATTAAGAGATAAACAGTAGACGATAATAAACAGATAAATAAGATTAATAAACAGCAGAGAAACCATTTACATCTAGCGCATCAAATCATTGAATTATTTTGTGTGTGTATCTCTTGCTTTCTCTCTTTCCCTCATGTCTGAGCGAGCGAGTGTGTGTGAGTGAGAGAGAGAGAGAGAGAGTGAGAGAGGGAGAGAGAGAGAGAGAGAGAAAGCTCTCAGACAAATGATGGTGAGAAAGAAGCACTTTCAATGAACTAACATGCTACTCTCTATGCAAAGTAATGATGTAATTATATATTTCTTATGAGGAGAGTAAACAAACATGACAGATAAAAATAGACAGACAGAAGTGTTACAGCTCAGTAGCTCAGAGAGATTGTATGTTGTGTTATAGCTGGAGCTCAACACCCAGTATAGACACACACTATAGATTGTACAATATAGACAGTATAGGTGTTACATATATATCTTATATATAGGCACAGTGGCAGCACTTTATTTCTGAGCATCAGAGAGTGAGTGACAAATGTTTTTGCAAGGAATCTTGGGAAATAGCGTTCTACAAAATAGCAGAATCAGGCCCATTAAAGATTTTTTGACAATTTCACAGTTGACGTGTAGAAAAGCAGTTTTGTAATGAATAGTGGCTTTTGCTCGCAGTGTAGCAGAAAAAACATTGTGTTGTTTGTTCATGTGTGTTAGGTAATGGTGTCTCGAGTGGCACGCGTGTGTAAGGGCGATCTGGGGGGCTCCCAGCGTGTGTTGGAGCGACAGTGGACGTCTTTTCTGAAGGCACGTCTGAACTGCTCCGTTCCAGGAGATTCACACTTTTATTTCAATCTGCTGCAGTCCACCAGCCCCATCATCCGCATGCAGGGCAGAGACGTGATCCTGGGGGTCTTCTCCACACCATCAAACAGGTACAAACACGCAGGAGAGATACAACAGAATATGGTCTGATGTGTTGACATAGTGTGTGTGTGTGTGTGTGTGTTGGTGGGTGGTTGCGTGGTTGAATTAGGTGGGTTTACTTAACCATGAATCTTTACCCAAAAGTCAGCAAAACCTTATAAATATGAGCAAAACTTCTTTTTGGGAACATGCTAATTTGTAAAAACACTAAAAAAAAATAAGTGTGGTTAAGGTTATAGTGTTTACAACTAGTTTATGGAATGGCCCCATTCCAGACCAGTAATCATTCTCTCTCTCTTTCTCTGTGTGTGTGTGATGAATGCAGTTATTACTGTACAGAAATGTGATTCAACAGCCCTCATACAAATAAGACCAAAAACCTTCAATCCTTTCCTCCAGTGATATTGGTGACTTTTATATTTTCTTACTGTTATCTCCTCAAACATCTGTAGTTTGCAAAACACCTGAACATGTTGCAGTAATGTTGCAGAAACAGGGTGGAATGAAGTGTAACACATAACAACTATGTACAGAAACAGAAAATGGCTCTTCTCTGTGATTTAGCCTCTTATTATTTTATTTTCGAACCTGAGAAACACGAATGAATCCAATTTCATGGCAATTTGAATTTCATTCTTTTGATATGGCTCCTAAAAAAAGCTTCTTTACTCCAGTACGAGAGAAATCAGCTCAAGAGTTTGATTGGCTCATGAGGAAGGCTGTTCAAAATTCTGTTATCAGAGATGTTAAGAAATGACATCAACACATTTTACTACAGGCAAAACACTGAACCTTCCACAGGACTGAAAGTAACTCGCTCATAATGTTCTGCACATTACAATAGCAGCTGTGACATCTGTCATAATGTGCAAAGAGAGTCAGAGAGGAAATATTTGTACAATGTATGTCTAAACGTTCAGTATAATGAGCTAGTGCCCTGGAGAAGTCTACAGTAGGTTTAGGGTATAAAAATGTGATGTTCAGACAGCATGATGGTAAATGTAAAATTCGGGTCAAAGAAGTGATTTAAAAAGTGAAGTGGAAGTACATTATAAATTCAAAAATAAGTTAATAAATACATAATGCTTAATAAATACATGTTTGTGGTAGCTGTGTGCTGGTATCAAATTACTGTGGTTTTACTGTTTTATACTGTATAATCACTGAACTGAGGTCCTGCCACAGTATCGGTTAAATCAGTAGAAAAAAGCTTTGCTGGAATGGAATATATTTAGGCCTGTTTATACAGAGATTTTAGGGTTACGTTTAATCTGTAATTCTAATAAATACATGGAAACTGCAAGCTCTGATAAGCCCCTCCCCCTCGCATGATTGACACATCAATGTAAAATGTCTCCTTGGAAACGGGGCCCTATCACACAGCAGTTCTGCAGGGACAAAGCAAAACCTGCGAAGACCTCAGGCAGAAATACCAGCAGAATAATCATGACACAAAAGAGTTGACAACTGAATTCCAGCTTGACTTCGCATCGCCTCACGAAACAACCGAGCCTTTTTTTTGCATGCATCACACATCCAATTCCCAGCAGAGAACAGACATTTACATACTGTGGTCCAACAATAAAAGGTCTGAGAAGCGAAGAAAAGGAGAGAGAGGTAGAGAGAAACTGTGAAGACAAAATGAATAACCAAACAATAATCTGAGCTGGTGAGTTTATGAAAGAGAATGAATCAGCCTGTTCTGTGCAAAACTAAATAGATAAAGAGTCGAGTACTTCATAAAACCAGCCCAAATGTTGTCCTGCCAGCCCTTTGTGCTGGTCCCTGAAGCTCGTAACACATTGTGAGAGCTCTCCAGCCTCTCGCAGTGTTCTGCACAAGTACTCACTGAGAGTAAATTCAGTGTGATGTACTGACGTCCATCAGACGGTAATGAGAGCAGCTCTCTCCTGACAGCCTCTCATTGTGTGTCGTGTGATTAGAATAGAAATGAGTCTGTCATCAGTTTACTGTGAAATGTTTTTGGAGGGAATTCTGCTGTGATGTGTTTATTTTTTCTGAAGGGCAAATGACAGTATTATCATCTGAAAGGGGTCGAGATGAACGAGAAGTCGGACATTTGTGGAGTGCCATGAAAACGGTTGTGCGTTTAACTTCTGTTGGCACTCATCTTCTCCTGAGAATAAAAAATAATGCAATAAGCCACAAGGTGTTGTTTGTTATAGTGATTTTTTTCTGTGAAAGTGACTAGCTATTTAAAACAAGACACCATTCATAAATTTTTATTCTTTTTTATAATTATAACAATAAACAGTTCTACCACCAAGTAATGTAATTTAGCTTTTGTTTAGTCACATGTACACATAAATTGGTTATTTTATGGCGACTTCAGTTATGGCTCATCGAATCGGATTGAAGAGTCAAAACGATATGTTCTAATGCTTACAGTCTTTCTCTTGTGGTTCTGTTGCATCTGAATGAAGAACTCTCTCGTAGTTTGACTGTGATAAAGGCACTAGAGTTATGACTGAGGTTCTGTGCCAAAGTACAAACAGCATGATGCCCCTCCTGCCTCCTGGCTGGTCAATTTTTCTCATTTTGTTCTCATTTCTCAAGCCCCTGTGGTGTCCCGTCTCAAATGGATATGAGAGGCTGTGCGGTAGAGCTTTGTGGTTTTGGCCCGTCCACCTAAAGCTCACTGAGCTCGGCAGTTATACAGGCACGACGCCAAAAAGCCATTAAAATAGTGGACGATTGGTGACCAGTAATGAGTGCCAAAGAAAATGAGCGGGTAAGAGTTGAGCTCGTTTGTTTGAGGTGTACATGGCTGTACATCACTCTATCTGACAGCTCATTGGCTGGATTAGAGTTGGAGACCGCAAAGTTCTGACGGTTCATTGGCTGCAGGGATGTTCTGTAAATGGCATCCATTTGGATCCTACATGTCTTGCTTTTTTGCAATGGTAACAACGTAACCTTTGACTTTTATTGCCATCTCTGTTCAAAACATAAAATTGCAGGTTACTTGACAATGACAGAATTTTAATTTTAGGGTAAATTATTTCTTTTTAAAATCTTTTGTGTACTGTTTGTTTCTTTGGATGCTTTACTAATTGTTGAGGTCATTTCCAGAGTGTGATAAATAGGTAACAGGATATTGAAAGTACACAAGGAGAGAGAGAAGACGCCATCCAATGACATCTCTGTTAACTGTGTAATCTCTGGCACAGACGGCCTCCATAAGGGCGGCAGTCGGCAGACTCAAGCTGATTTCCAAATCAATCCATTAACATCATGCCCACTGCCTCATCGCTGCCATCAATCTGCTCCCATTTTCCAAATTTTCCATACGGGACACTTCATTCCCAAAACTCCTCAATTACTTTAAAGTGCTTCACCCAGCAACCCATTTTGAACAGATTAGAACCTGTCTGTTTCCCCAACGTATTCCCATTGTACCTATTAGTGGCCAATATTAGAAGAGAATTGAGCAGAAATGAAATGATTGGAATTGAATAAGGTGGCTTAGTAATGTCTGAATGGGATGATTGTTCTGGAACTGTCTTATCGAGTTCAGTTTTATTTGGGTGTGAGGATTCATCTGTTCAGTCATTTCATTTGCATTGTGTAGCTGCTGTTGTGCCAAATTAAAACCCCCCGTCAAAATCCCAACCATTCCACTGGCTGAATGAACTGTCTGTGGGACTTTCCTTCCGTGCCTGATTAAAAATTCAGAATCTGTTAGTAACTCTGTGTAGTCTAAACTTCAGATGCCACCACCCACTTATCCCCAGTATTATACTGCATATTTTATAGATATATTAATAGATACGTATTATATTTATATGCAATAGTTAAAATATATTTCAATATATATTTTAGTGGTTCTTGATCAGAGTGAAAAGCAATGTGGACCAGGCTTGTGAAGAAGTCATTAAACCTATATAATTTTTATATGGTCATACTTAATAACCTACACTTAATATAGGAATCTTCACGCCGTAAAATTAAATGTATTACATTATAGACCTGCCATATTATTGCATTGAAATACTACTAACAAAGTCAAAGAATACAGTAGAATAGTAATAGAGTCAAAAAAAATTTAAATAAAGAAAAAATTCCGTTACACATTTGGTTGTAATAAAGTGCCATTATGCGTTTAAATAATCCAAACAGTAAAGGATCAATTCTAGCAAATCCATAAATAAGATTTGCTGTCTTGTCCTGTGGGAAGTCTGAAATCTGGGAAGATGAGATGATCCAACTGTCCATCTGACCCCCAACCGTTTGGAGATGGAGGAGAAAGAGACAAGCTGCCCTGGAACACATGGTGTACACCTGCACACACACACACACACACACACACACACAGTCTGTTCACTCAGATCCTCTCTTTTCATTTGAGAGTTTCTGCTTCTCTCCATGATTTATATATGATGTTCTTTCACCGTTATATATATATATTTTGGATGTGGTTGTGCTCATGAGGCATCTTAACTAGCTTAACCTACAATACTTCCTTGGTTAACCAGCTTTATCTGAAAGGTCATGGTTGAACTACACATGACAAAAAAAAAATTTGCACCAGGGTTGCCAGATCCAAGAACATTTTTCATCTTACTGACAACTCAAATTCCATCCAAAAGAATGAATGTTCAATGACAACTAAATTTCCACAAAGAGCTTAAAAAATATTTACACTATTGCTTTTGATTTATTATGTTTTAAATCTTATTTGGATAATAGAACATGGATATTTCATTATTGAGGAATTATCATTTTAAACACACATTAAGCTGCACTGTGATTTTTTAGGGATTAGCTTTAAATGATTTCTATTGATGAATGTGTATTTAAATTAATGTGTAATGCTTTTAAACTTGTTATCCCAGTGGAATGATACAAAATAGTATAGCAAACCAGTACTGTTCTTGGAACGCTTGGAACACATCTGGAAATGGCTGGTTCTATAATGTTGAGTATTCAGTTGAATGTTCTGAGACTCGTACTGTCCTGCTGTGACACATGGCTTTGGCCTGGGGCTGTTGTGACAGCGTGTCAATGTGATGTGAAAACGTGTGTCTGTCTGTCTTTCAGTTTGAGGTGTGGATTAGATCAATGACATGTCTTGACCCTGTTGTTATTTTATGACTTTACCCAGCATTCCCGGCTCAGCGGTGTGTGCGTTTGACATGCAGCAGCTGGCTCGAGTATTTGAAGGAAGATTCAAAGAGCAGAAATCTCCAGAGTCTATCTGGACACCAGTACCTGATGAACTGGTACCTAAACCCAGGTGTGTATAAATGTATTCATGAATGCATCAGTATTTTTGTCTATCTGTCTTTTTCTATCTTTATATATTATGTTTATCTGTCTGTCTTTATGTCTGTTTTTCTGTCTATCTGTCTGTCTGTTTAATAAGGTTCATGTTGCTTTTATTTGTAAGAGGTATTTGTAGATTTCCTATAGGGTCTTTTTGGTACATAAAATCCAAAACTCATGTCACTACAGGCCTACAGATGCTTCATCTCATCTGGAAATAATCAATGAATAGGTTTTTAAGGGTGGGCTCCAAGGGTTCTGCTGGAGACTTGAGTGAGAAGTATACTCACCCCTTACCATGTTCCCCTCAAGCCAGGCGCTCCAAACTCTCAAAATGCTTCTCCCGGTTTCAAAGCTCATTTGGGATATGACCAAAGTGGTGTTGTGGTCCTTCTGGTTTTTGAAATGCATGAAAAAACAGTTTTTGCCCAGTGAATGTCTTTTATGTTCCCAGGCCTGGAGGCTGTGCTGTCCAGGGTTCAAGATTCAGCTCCTCCAACACTCTCCCTGATGACGTTCTGAGTTTCATCAAGACTCATCCTCTCATGGATGAAGCTGTTCCTCTGCTGGGACACAAACCGTGGATAGTCAAGACCATGGTCAGGTAGGATGCACGTCTTCCAAGCTTGCAATGAATGAACCCTGCCATATATAAAAAAGTCATACTGTATATGACGTCGAGTTATGATGGAAACATGTTCATTTTGGGGTGAACTGTCCCTCTAAGAAAGGAAGCATGTTTTTCAAAAGAAAAAAACATCGTTGTGAAGGTCTTTCTGAAAGCTGTGCAGCCTGGATTGAAATTGGGTGAAAAATCTGGAATCAAAGTTTAAGCTCTGCTGTAGTACAGCTAATGTTAGCAACTAAACTCAAAGGAATTAAGTCAGCGAGTGTTTCTCCCAAGGTTAGTGGTAAACCTTAGTTAAAACATAAATCTGAACCCCACAAGTGCTTCTGTGGAGAACTTACTGCCTGAGGCCTTCAGACCCAGTGAGGAACTGTGAAGCACAGTTTGTATGTAACTATAAATCATCTGGCTTTTTAAATTTTGATTGAAATGGCCACGGGGGCCCTTCAAGAAACTAGAGGTAAATTGTTGCAAAGGAGAGTGTCGCTCTGAGAAAAAAACTATATTTTTTTAAATAACAGACAATTTCAACTCCATTTCATCTCAAATAAACATGAATAAATTGCTAGTCGTGACGATTTGAAAGGCCTACAGAATAATAGAGTCAGTCCAGACGATTTTTTTTAAACTTACAACAAAGAAAAAGTGCAATGAAGGGAAAGTTGATATAGGCAGTCAGTGATATTGGAGGGACTCTTTTGTGTCAGCTTGTGTTGATCCTGATCAGCCCTTTCATATGTGTGAAATGATAAGAACTTTATCTTGTCTTAACAGAGATAACATTTACAACTGTAATCTATCACATCTCCTTTTAGTTTTTCATTAGCCTTAATTAAAAATGACACCAGGAATGTTCAAACTTTGATTAAAGAGAATAGTTCCAAAATCTGATTGGATGAGTCGAGTTCAAAGCCATTATAACACATACGTCAGTGCACACACAGCTGTGATATCACTTGACAGAGGATTTGTGATTATTTTCTTGTATAATATGCAAATAAAAGTGCTTTTATGATATTGCTGATGCCCAGATTTATTAAAGCAAGGAACTGTATTTTTCTCATTTTTAAGGTACCAGTTAAACACTATGGTGGTTGACACTGAGGCCGGTCCACATCGTAACCGAACTGTGGTGTTTCTTGGATCCACCAGAGGAACCGTTCTTAAGTTCCTCATAACTCCCAGCTCAGAGAACCCGTACTCTAATACTAACATCTTTCTGGAAGAGCTGGAGGGGTACAACCCGGAAAGGTGATGACATTTTCTCAGAAAATCTGATTGACACACTAAGCTGTATTTACATTCGATTCTGATTTCCAATCTGCTTTCAACCTCCTTTCACATAATTTTTTCTACCATTCTGAAAAAATTAATATAACCTGTCTGTAGATTTGGAAATAGTATTTGTACAGATTTGACATATTACATAAGTGGCATATGATCCAGTGTATAGACATTAATAATTATTGCCAATAAATTGTATGATTAAATATTAATAACATTAATAAATATTATTAATAATAACGTTGATATTATTCACTTCCAGTTAGCCAAATCTTTAAGTCAAGTGTTTGATGAGTAGATATAAAGTTGTTTTCGTAAATCTTGGTCTTTCATAAAACTTTTATCTGCTGTTCTGTCAGACAGAACTTTGTTTATTTCCCAGCGTGTTTTTTTGAACAAGCAGTTCTCCGCAGTTGTTTACTTTCACTGGAGTTTAGCCTCAGATTAAAAACTTTAACACTGTAAAAGATTTTCAACATCAAATGAAACGGCAGAGATGAATCCACCATTTACCGTAAACAAACCACAGTGTGTCTGAAAATGTCCACCAGAGCAAAAAGAGTTATAAAGATTAAACAGGGTTTCATTGATCATAGAGTGTGTGTGTGTGTGAGTGTGTGTGTGCGTGTGTGTGTGTGTCGGCCGGATAGATAAAACATGGCTGGTGTTTTGAAGATGAAAGACATTTCAAGGTTTAGAGAGGTGCATGCTGGGAGAACGCTATCCAATGTTCTGAGAACGTTCCCTGTAAGCCAGGTTGTCTCGTTGGTATTTGGCTTGCAGCTGTTTATCATGGTCTGTGATGGATGTTTGATGTCGCTGGAGAATTCCTGAGACGCTGCTGTTGTCATTCCGTCAGAGATGTTGCAGTAATGTTACACCCGATTAGCTGCTCGACAGTTAATGTAATTTGGGAACTGAGCAGCTCTGAATGAATCCCTGTATTTTTCTAGGCTTTTTGCCATTTTTTTATAGGCAGAGACAGTAGAGAAGCGACAGGAAATTATGAGGAGAGTTGAGACAAATGCAGGCCAGATTCAAGCCTGTGTCTCCAGCACGAGCACCATAGAGCCACAGCATTTATGACTACAGTAACTTCAGTGTTTGGAAGAAAATAAGATTATCATAGTACATTTTGGTAAGCTTTTGTAGTCAAGGTGATTGTCTATTGCAGAAAAAACCCATAAAAACATAATTACTTAATCATGTTCCAAGCTTTCTCCAGTTCCTCTGCAGTAGATGTAAATGACCTTTCTTCTTTAAACATAGCAAGTATAATGTGGTTTATTTTTAATGAAAAGAAAAAAGTTTGTATACCAATGGCTTAAACGCGTTTATGTGTGTGTGTGTGTGTGTGTGTTGGTCCCCATGAAGAAAACAGCTTATATTCTTACTGTTTTATTTTTAATGTAAAAATGCAGAACAATTTAGGTTGTACTTAGCTGTAGGATTAAGGATACAATATACGGTTTAAAAGTCTTTATGTCTACAGAAATGAAACCTGGAAGCCAGCATGTGTGTTTGTTGATGTGTGTAGGTGTGGTGATGACTCCATGCAGGCCCGGCAGCCTCTCTCTCTGATCCTAGACAAACCCAGTCACACACTCCTGCTGGTCTTCCACTCTTGTGTGGTGCAAGTTCCTGTCGCACGCTGCCAACTGCACTCCAGATGTATGAAGTGAGTTCACACACACACACACATACACACACACATACACACTCACACGCACACACAAACATACACACTCACACACACAATCACACAAACACTCACATACACACACACATACACACTCACACACAATCACACACACACTCACATACACACATACACACACACACACAAACATACACACAAA
>JAZGTK010002211.1:0-28139 GCA_036877625.1 Ambastaia sidthimunki
ACAGGGCAATTGCCCGGAATAGGTAACTTTTAAGAAAAACAGAAAAAACTACAAACTAGAGAACTCGGGAAAACAGAGCGGCTTCAAATCCAGCAGGTATTAATGTAAACCAATACCGAAGCGCTGACCGCAAGATCAGCGCTGCTTAAATACTCCCAGACTAATTGATAAACACAGGTGAAACGAATAACATAAATGATAACATTAACTCTTCCCCAGTTCAACATAGTCCAAAAGCGACCCCTAGTGGATAGCAGGGGGGGAAATCAGGGCGTAATGTGACATGTTGTCTGGTCCAGCAGCCTTCTGCGGGTTTACTCTGTGTAGAGTCTTCCTCACATCGGCCGTAGTTAGACATAGCATCTGGTCATTGGGGGGAGGGGTGGTCTTCTCTGCCGTTACACCGTTATGTGCCTCAAACCGAGTGTAGAAGTCGTTCAGCGCATCTGGAAGGGAGGCATCACTGTCACAGGCAGGTGGTGTTGGCCTGTGACAGTGCCACTCTGGTGATAGTTTGGCCCTTGCTGTTCTTAGGGCCACTTTGTTGCCTGCCCTGAAGGCAGAGTCTTGGGTTTTCAGCAGTGCATGCACCTCTGCGGTCATCTACGGCTTCTGGTTGGAGTGTGTGGTGATGGTCTTGGAGGTGGTGACGTCATCAATGCAATTTCATTTCATTTACTAACAAAGACATAGAAAGAAATTTTAGTGCTGGTACAACAAAATTAAAAATTCTAAGTATGGACATTATATGTGTATTTAATGCTTGATGGGTTTTGTATTTGGGGGGTTGTGCATTAAGTGTTTTTTGCTCCCACAGGATGATGGGAAATAGAGCCTTACTCTTCATAAACTAGATAAATGAGCAGTGGGTTTCGCTTTTCACATCTGTATTGAAAAAACATGCCAATTTAATTCTGTCATGATTCTGTAACTGACATGCCCTCTGTTTATGTCTGCTTATTACATTGCATTACAAAATAAATTGCACTGGTGTTTATGTCTTGTGAATACGAGCATGAATTGAAGGTGGCATAATCCACTGCCTGCCTGGTTTAATTTTTTTCCTTTTTTCTTTGTTCTTATTTTCATTGAATGTAAAGAGTATAAAGCTGCTTTGAAACAACATTATCATTGCTTGACGATGTGGGGAACGTGCTTGTTTTCCTGTAGCTCAACTGGTAGAGCATTGCGTTAGCAGCGCAAAGGTTGTGGTTCGATCCCAGGGAATACAAGTACTGATAAAAGTAAATGATAAATGATGAATGAATTCACTGTAAGTCGCTTCGGATAAAAGCGTCTGCCAAATGAATAAATGTAAATGCTTCAGCCGCCCCTGAGCCTGAACACGTAAAAGCACGCCTATATATAGGCAGGTCCTGGTGACTTAGGGTTGCGCACCACAAAGCCGTTAAAAGGCGCCTGCAAAACACATTATGAGCTTCTTCATGGAGCCTGGTATAAGTGTGACAAAAACGAGAAGATAAAAGCATAGAAAGCAGCTAGTAAAAGAAAAAAGAGTAAAATATTAGTTTAAAAAAGCCCACGCTACATCACAGAGGGTGACACACATGATATGTGTGTATTTTGAGTAGCACAGCATGCCAGACCAGCTCAAGAGAGGTGACTGCCCTCAGTTTGAGCTGCTTCCACTGAGGATGCTCTGTTCCCGCCTGGCTCTCTTTATTTCCAATGAGAGCTGGGAAGCTGTACCTCGTGGGACAGGTCCTACTTCTGCTGAGGCAGAGAAGAGGCTGCACTTGTGGGGTTTACAGCTTGAATGGCGGAAGAGCAGGGGTGGATAGGCTCTGCCTTTTCTCGAGATGTCATGTTAGCTCATATGAGGTGCTTAGGGCTGAGACTCAACCCCAATATAATATGTTTTCTCCAGTTCAGAAAACTACTTTTCTAGGGGTACTTTGGGACTTCACTATGATGCGGACACAAGAGTGCTGTATACTAGGAGATTGTATGCCCTGAAGTGACAGCTCTTTGTGTCATAGTGTGAGCAACACCATGTTAAGCCGGTTTACTGTCCTGTTGGTTCAGTACTGTCATTTCTTCAAGAGCACCTCTTTGCAGTGTTAGCACCAGCTAACTTCAAGGTTTATATGGCCAGTGTTCTGCTAGCCATGAGCCTGTTAATGGAGACTGTATTGGGAGACATCTTTTTTACTGTAGTTTTAAAAGGCTTATCTTCGGCTTCATTTGAGCCTCTAGAGTCAGTATTTGATAAGTCTCTGACTCTTATGGTGGCTATATAATTAGCTCTGACATCGCTCAAGAGAGTAGGGGATTTACAGGCTCTTTCTATAGACCCTGTCTGTTTGGATTTTGCCCCGGCTTTGTTAAAGTCATTTTGCACCCCAGACTACTGCTGGTCACCTGGTGGTGCTTCGGCCCTTCTGTCCTCTGCCGTATGAGTTGCAAAACAGAAAAGGCTTCAATTATTTTACAGTTTAGACTTGAATTCAACCCCAGGCACTCAGGTCCTCCTGGGTTGACAGTCTCTCTGTCTGCTCCTGATGTTCTTTGTGGCAATGTTTCACAGCATCTGAGGTAGGCCTTCCCTCACTGTGCCATAATGGGCCTTAACTTTCCCCAATGCATTAAGCCATTTCCCTCGAAAGATAACGTCACAGGTTACATATGTAAATGGTTCCCCGAGACAAGGAACGAGATGCTATGTAACATTGCCACACTTTGGTCTTGCCTTCTAATAATCTGATGTTGTATTTTGCAGGTACCTTCTAAAGGCTTCATGATGCGCAATATTACATCACATGACCTTGACCAGCCTATAAATAGGCATGATTTTACATGTGCTTAGACTTAAGTACACCTGAAGTGCGTTCCCCATAGCGTCAAGTCATGGCACAGCACCTTGAACCAGATTATATACGTAACCTGAGACGTTTTTCTTTGGAAAATGAAGGACAATACAAAATACTCTATTGAGGAATATAATACAGAGTGTTTGGTGGGACATGGACTATTACCAAGGCTTGAGGTCTTTTCATTCATGGATGTTAAAGCTGTTCTCTAAAGCCACAGAAAGTTCATCTTCAACTGTCCTCCTCAGTTGATTCAATATGTTTAAATTGGTTCTCCAGCGCATTGATATTTCAGCCATCCATATTGTGCTGTGAGTAAAGGATTACACGTTTAAAGGGAACAGATAGTTTGCCGGTATAAAGGTGGTCTTAGCTCGGTGAAACCCTTATCAGCTGCGCAAAGACTCATGCATTCACAACACTAAAATCCCATTTAATTGAATTTTTTTAGACGCATGAGCTTAGAGGGTTTTTTCTGGCTTTTATTTTTCACGTGGCCTTTTGTCCCATTGTAAAAGCTAAGGGTGAAAAAAGAAACTTGCAAATACTTTTATTTATTAAATCACCTTTTTGCACTGTCTAGCTCTTCCGTGTCAGCTATTATATCATTTCAATGAATACTTTCTGGAAAAAGGGTTATCTCCAAAAATATATATTTTTTTCTTTCATAGACTGATTTAGTGAGTTTAAAAAACTCGCTTGTGGGGAGCTATTCGGAGAGACATTACCATGCCGACAGGCAACACATCAGGAAGAAGCGATGCTCTAAATGATGCTATCTGCAAGCTCTGATGTATTTAATACATTGGCAGTGAATGTATGGCTCTTACAGATGTAGAGTGCAGTCACAACACACTGCAGATTGTGTCAGCCCAAGTAGTTTATTAAGCCAGACGACACTATTCATAATCTATATCTCTCATTCATGTGACCAGTGAAGGAAGAATTATATATTCTGGCTGGAAAATGCTAAAGAACAATCAACAGCGTTGGTCTGTCCAGTTGCCTACATTTGACATAGGCAGAAGAAATCTACACGCATTTAAGCGTCAGGCTTTCACTTACAACATGATTGATCATGTCATAGCTAAAGGTTAGGGTCAAAAAGGTCAAAGCTAAACCAATTTTATAAAGTAATGTTATTTGCATAGCTTCATTCCAAAGCCATTACAATAGTGTTAGCCAAACAGAATTGCAAAAATAATGGCTGGCTTGAAACTGTTTTCCTAAACACTCCATCTACCATTGGTGGAACAAACTGAAATTCCCATCCCAAACTTACACAATTGGCTCCTTAAGGTTAAACAAACAGTTTTGATCTTGTATTTACTCTTTTTGGGTGAATCAACCTTTACTTTACAAGCCTAAATATGTTCTTAAAAATACAGTTATTTATATAAGAAAGAAAAAAGAAAGAAAGTGACATGTTTTTGTCAGTTATGGTTGCCCACAACCGAAATGTGACCTCTGCATTTAACCCATCCTTCGTGAGGAGTGAACACACACTGCAAGTCATGAACACACACACCCAGAGCAGTGGGCAGCTATGCCTGCAGTGCCCATGGAGCAATCGGGGGTTTGGTGCCTTGCTCAAGGGCACTTCAGTTGCTACCTGCCGGTGTTGGAATTGAACCAGCAACCTACTGATTACAAGCCTGGCTATATATATATATATATATATATATGTTTAACACATAATAAATAAAATAAATTATTGTCAAATGCAGTGGATTTAACAAGAGGTTGTGCATGGATCTCTCTGTAAAATGGTTTTGTTGACCATTCTTAAAGTATTTGTCTTGCTGAGTGTTTCATTCTTTCATGAAACCCTTGACTGCTTTAGTGTGCCAGGTGATTTATATGTGCTGATATGAGGCTATGATTCAAAAACTTGGATCTGCATCAGCACTGTGTGTTATCTCAACCTCTTCATGCACAGTTGCCCAAATGACACTTTAATGGCCCAGTGTAAGGGCTACTTATTTTGTATCTGTAGCCAATGGTTAATGATGATAGGGTGGGGGATTGTGGGATGGTTAGCGGACAGGCAGACAGCATGTCTTCAATGCTGTCTGGGTTTACAATTTTATCTTAAAGGTTTTCTCATTTTACCTCATTACCTGCACAACAATACACACTCAGTCGTTCTGCAGGCTGAAGAACATGGAGGATCAATGGGTGTTTTTCAGAGGGAAATGAAATCATGCTGAGAAACATGTGAGCAGGAAAATCAATTGCTTAAAGCCTTTAGGTATTTTAAGTGTTTAAACACTGCATTTAGAGCGTTTGCAGAAAGAGATGTTTAGTTTGGCTTTTTGAATTAGCTTATTTTACTCAGCTCATTTTGTAATGTTTTAGCACCTCACAAGCTCTTGTTATAAAGTGAATCAACACGCAAATTCCTCAAAAGTTCACCCGTACACCAACAGATGTACAGCTGACACTAAAGTCTAAAACACCAGATGTTTTTTATAGATCTGCCATGTTTGAATGAAAATTCTCATTCTCATCACTGGGCGAAGAAAGATATATACATTTTAAAGTATTTATACATCAAGGTAGTATCTGTTACTGCCAATAATTATGCTTATTTAAATAAAACAGTTTTATTATTTTTACTGGAATATTGTGTTTACAGTAAATAAAAAACCTGCAATCACCTATTAAGAGTAATTATAAAGTAACTCCAAAGTCAAATTAAATAGGGAATTTGCTTGATTGTCATTAAAGTGTCATAATGTAAAAAATCCCAATGGTTATAAAATAGGCATTGCTTTCTTTATATATACAAAGTACATATGCAGTGCTTTTCTGGAAGGAAATATGACTCGTTATGGTTAGAGTAACCCTAACTGTTTTTGTGACTGTTTTTGTGATTCTTTTTATAGCTATCTTGAATTGTGTCTGAAAACACCAGCAGTACCACAAAAATCAAAACAGAGAAAATATGAAAAATGTTTCAATCTATAATTCACAGTTTTCTCATTTAAAAAACAAACCATTAAGGTGCCATTTTGAATTCTTTTCAGTTCTTTCAGTGATCTATTGATTTGGTGTAGTTTAGTAAATGTTTAGTGGCACCTTCTCGTTTGTACATGTGATGTGTTCAGCTGATGTTGTGGTGTCAGTTCCTGTCTGTGTGGCCATTTCATCTGCTTAATGCAGCTGCTCACCTCTGGAAAGTAAGGCCCCAATATCTATGAATTATTGCAATCCCAGTCAAATTTGGCGTGCTGGCAGTGAGCCCTGAAGTTTGCAGGCTTTTGTCTGCTATTTAAGTTAACATGGAGGATGAAATAGTAACAGAGCCACCATGTCCTGGGCTGTGCATACTTATCGACGGCGTGTCTTCGGAGAATGTTTTCTCTTTTTCCACTATCAACATTGTATAAATGGAAAAAGGAGTGTCATTTCTCTTCCTTTGGCAAGGCTTTTCTCTGCATTACAGAGGAGATACCACGCTGAGTTTTTTCAGTGTCTGATGAGCTGAGAAAACAATCAACAGAAGAGGCTACAAATTCAACCCAGGTGCTTGATGTTGTTTAAGACTGTATTGTACAATTTGATTTGATAATTGTTAGCTAAAGAAACAATTTTATATGTGTGCGTGTGTGTGTGTAATATTATTTATTGTACACATATATTATTTATTTGTTTGTTTGTAGATTTATTAATTAATTTAGACCTGAGATGTAAAGTGAACAGAGGCCAAACGTCTCTGTTTACTTTACACACAAACACAAAATCTTTTTTCTCACTTTTACTATTGGTGTAGTTACTGCATTTGGAATTTTTTTGTCAGATTAGTTAATTTGAAAAAGATAATTGACCATGAGGAGACTATAATGTCCACTGTATCGCATTTGTGCTGAGAATGCAACACATACTTGTGTTTTTATGAATTACATTTTGTGATGCTTCAATACCCAAAAATTGATTTTGTATAGCTAGAACGGTTTGTGTTAATTTTCATCTTGTTTTCATCTTTGCTCTGATATTTTTTATAGAATTATCTCAGATTGGAACTGCGCTGGGAATTGTTTTTAATTATCTGTGAAGCCTGGCCCTTTTTAGCAAAATAATTCTGAAGTCATGAAGCAGAAATAATGGCCTCACAGCCACTGAGATTGTATTTTTTCTGCATGTTTTAACATTATCTTACTGCCTCTGATCTTCAGTCAGAGTGTGAAGAAAGTTTGCAATTAATCTACTGCCTAGAGCACTGTTCATATTTACATGCATCTTATTAGATCCATTCCTCTAAAAACATATTTACATAAAACATTTAGGTCGATAATGAATGAAAAGCAATGTATTATTGATGATTCAAATGTAAAATTGTAATGTATTACAATGTTTTTTAGAGGCGCTTGCTGAGATAAGCATCACTAATTGCTCAATACAAAAATGACTTGAACCAGGCATGGATTTACACAGGGCACTGGACCAGCAGGGGCCTGATAAATTTCTGAGGGGACCCTGGAACACAATTGCAAACAGACCAAGGGGGCCACCCCCATCTGCCCCCATTATGTGACAACTCATTATGTGACAAAATGTTAATAAATGGTTCAGTATTTGCAGGAGAAATATAAAACCAATCACAGTTTAGTATGTAAATAATACAACAACATCACTGACAGTTATTGAAGACATTTTTACTTATGACGTTTATAAACAAAATGCAAAAGAGTTTTACAGGCCTATTTTATACAGGCCTCATTAGGACATATTGTACTTTATAACCCAGGGGATGTTTTGTTTCTTTATCAATGCATGATGCTGAGAATCAGTACTGACCTGAAGAACCCATAATCAAGAACCTTTATTGAGCTAAACAATCATATAGACAATTCAAGAACCCCAACACGTAGTTCTTCATAAGACATGGTGTCACACCCCTGTCAGACTGTGTTTTTGGTTTAGCTCTGTTTTCACCCTCCATGATCTGTCTGTTTGGTTTCTCCCTTGTTTTTGCCCATATTTGGTTTTCCTGTTCCTGTTAAGTTTATCACCTTCACCTGTCTATGTTCATTTAGTATTCCTATTTAAGTTGGTTTCTGTTTAGCGTTTGTCCTCTCTCTTTAGTTGTCATTGTGTTCAGTGGGTGTTCTAAGTTCCTTGTTCCATATTTCCTTGTATCCTGTTGCTGGATTATTCTATTAAACACGTATTGGATATTCAACGTTGTTTTATCTCCTTGGCTCCAGAAGCCCACGCAGCAATCATGACACATGGTTTGGTAACACTTTATTTTACAGCGTTTTTGTTGCATGTATTACATGTACATACTATGGTAAAAACAGCTAATTATGCATAATCACCTGCAACTAACCCTAACTCAAACCCCTATCCTAACCATAATCCTATAGTAAGAACATGTTAATTAATATTACTCGGTACTTAAATGTAAAATAAAACAGGAATAAGGACCCATGTAAAATAAATTTTTTTTTATTTTTTTTTTATACTGAACCCTGAAATATGTCTAATGACACTTAGTAGTACCACAGGGTGTGTAGGTTTTTGGTAGCACATTACAAGGTTCCATTTGACAGTTATGTTCATTAGTTAACATACATTAGTTAACATGAATTAACAATAAGCAATACTTACAGCATTTGTTGATCTAAGGAAATATTAATTTCAACATTTACTAAAGCATTTTTAAAATCAAATTTGAAGAAAATGGTATTTTCTTCCTGCCAATGTGCTGACTGACCTGTTTTCAGTATTTTTAAAACCTTTCCCAAACTGAAGAGAGTTAAGGTTTAGCTTTGTACTTAATACTTGTTTTGTGGCTCTTGTGCAATAGGAGTTTTAATCACCTCCTCTGTTTAGCATATCAAAAAAGGTTTGGTGAAAAACCACAATATAAAAACAATACATTTACAGAGAATGCTGCTTATTAGTAAGACCTTCAACGGCTCTTTGTGCAGACAGTATAAAGGGTCCTAGTCAGATATTATTTCCCTTAATGTTAGAGACCCACAGCTGATAAAGCCATTAATAGTTCACATACTTGGCTCACTTTAATATTTTCACATACTATATTGTAATAAAGCTGACACTAGGGTGCATTATCATTAAAAGCTCTTTAGTCTCCCATAAAGTATGACTTGCTTTTGATAATGTAGCTTATAGCTTGACTACAGTGATCAGGACATCATTATTACTGTAATGACATGAGGTCACTGGGATCCATTTTGCAGCTTTATTGAATACACAAAGTAAACAGACAAGGGTCACATGCCAGCAAACAGAAATATCAGAGAGCAAACCAGAATCAGGAACGTGAGACAGGCAGGGGTCGTGGGCAGGCGGCAGACACAAGGGGTAATCCAGAAAACAGACGAAGTAATAAGGCAGGCAGCCAACAATCAGAATTTGGACTGAGTCAACAGTCCAGGGTAATAACCAGATCAGAATATAAACGCTCAGAATTGCAACCGGGATAAACAAGACTTCGCAACGATACAAAGTTCCTGCAGTGGTATATGTATACAGAGTCTTAATGAGTGTGAATGGGGAACAGGTGGCATGGCAGGGGCGTGGTCAGCCCCAGGCAGTTGATCCATGGGAAATGTAGTTTACAGATTATAACTCGGCGACGGTTCCCGCTGACGGCCAGGAGGCGCCGGTACGGAAACTTCAGACGTAACAATTACAAATGTAACATATTACCATATTTGTAATATTGCTTGGCTTCCCTTTATTGATACACTGGTGTGGATATTGAGACTGAGAAGTTTTGCTGTAGAATATTCTGGGTTAAACAAATGGAAAAATGAAAGTTAATTTCTTTAATAATCAACAGCCTGACAAAGATGCTTTTGCTAGAACTCAGAATATTCATTTAACTTTAGAAAAATATGAATTATGTGAAATTGTTGGTTCCCCAATTGCTCTCAGCTCTGATAAAAATCTTAAAATGAGCTACGAGTTGAATCTCTCACTGTCAAGGGCCTCATCACATCTGATGATGCGTGGTATCTGCAGTTTTATGCTGCTGTGTACCCAGCCTCCTTATCTCCATATAGGGTCTCGGTCAATAAACAATTAGCATTTTATGACAAACCACTCTCCAACATCAAGGGAGATTGGCAGGTTGCCATCACAGATGATTTTTATAGAGAGGACTGGAGTCATGTGAGGAGACAAAAGTCGATGTTTATTACCATGGCAATTACATGCCCTCTAAATGTACATAAAAAATAATTTAACATGAGATAGGCAATTAGGCTAATGTTTACTCACTAACAAAGAAGGCTAAAGAGTGAGACGCTAAAAAGCATGTGTTTTACTAACATTACACAACTGTGATCTGGAAATGACACTTCCTGTGTGTTTAATTAAAAGACATTTACATTTAGGCATTTAGCAGACCTTTTATCCAAAGACTTATGTGCTAAAAATATTAACATTAATGTAACATATTTGCTTTTTTAAATATTTTATTTTCTAAGCAAATATTGACAGCTTCTATTTAGTACATTTTTTTGAAAGAGAGAAAGAATAAGCATCCTGTGTGGCTCAATGGCAGCAGGGCAATCTGGACATTTATTTTATAGGAGTCAACCTGGGCAACATTTTTACAAATTTGCCTACATTGGAATCTTAAATATTTGTTTATTCTTTTACGTCATCTTTCACGTGTCAATGAAAAGAAGTTTTACATTTTAAATGTGTTCTTAGACATTTAGGATGCAGTATAAAGTCAGTCATTTCATCAAAGGCACCACTGGTCTCCAGCACCTCTGCACGGTGATTGTGAACTGCCTCAATTTCTCTCTCTAGGATGCAGCTCGGAGACCAGCCCACCTAGCTACTAAATAGCAGACTGACAGCCAAGGAATAATTCACAAGTGGAGCTAATCAAAGGTGAAAAGTGGGAATCAGTAAACGTCGTATCCTTTTGCCACTTTCATCAATCCGGCTAACTGAATTTGAACTAAAGCTGAGCAAATTTTACGGGGAAGGAAATTAATATGTAACACATCTGAGGTCTGGCCAGAGCTGGTGGAATTGGAAAAGTCTGAATTATATCAGAGGGACAGATTATTGGAAAAACAATTGGGGCCGTTGGTGTAATCAGAAAACAGTGAGGTGTGTCTATCTTATGATGGCACTGTGACCTAGTGGGCTCGTGGCAAAGGAAATTTTTTCTCTCTGTTTTCAGTTCAATCACTCAGACCATCCGCCCTGCTGCATGGTTCTATTGGCCCCCACACATCAATTCAAGTATCAATTCAATTACCCTGAAAATGGATACATATTCAGGGTCTAAGAGAGAGAGAAGAGAGGAAGATGCCACAGCACAGGAGCCAGAACAAAGAAATACACATTTACCCCCGTAGTAAGTTTCATTTGGAGTCAGTTTGAAAACAATTCGCCTGTGCATTTGTCCCTGTCAGATCATATTATCTGCAAATGAAGTTTACAAAATATAAATTCAATTTCTATAACCAAAGCCTGTAGCAAAACACACAGGGGTCTGAATTGACCATATCATAACATCTGAGGGGCCCCTGGTGGCTTTCAAATATTTTCAGTCAGAGACAATCAAAACTAGAGCAGCTCATGCTAATCCTTTCAATTTCATCCTATAAACCATCCCCTTTTCCCCATAAACACAGGGACACTTCAAGTCTCTGGAGCAGAGAATGGCTGACTGGGAATGCCCAGGTTTGGATTTGTTTTGTGCTTTTTGTTATTTTTGGCATTGTTTATGCCCCTTTTTGCTCCTTATCTCTTCTCCTCTGTTTTGATCGCACAAAAGGTTTGACCATGATATTTGGGTAAATACCAACATTTCAGTATTCCTCTAAGCACTGAAGCACAGGGAGCCCTGATACTTTTGTAGTGGAGTAGGGACTGTTTTATTCCCTACAGGTTATTCTTTCTGGTTGACTTTGTAATGTTTAAAAATCACTGAGTTTTGATTTCAGGTTACCTGCTAGTGTGTAAGCAAATCAGAGCAACAGTTTCACATCATTACTAATTACTCTACTGTTTTATTTCTTTGTTTCCAATATTCCTACATTGTATAATGTTTGGGTATTTGTATTGTATATTTTGTGTATGGATTTTTGTGTATTGTGTGTATTTTATGGTATTATTGCAAATCACTTATACCCATGTCCCATAAGATGTTTTTTTTCTATGTGCCATCTCCATGTAAACTGAAACAACACATCTTGCCTAATATGATACCTAGTATGAGTACATGTCACAGTCTCAAAAGTACATACTGTTTTAGTTGGCAGTCTTAATACATTTCCCTCTCGTAGACCACGGAGAGAGGTACGAGCCTTCGTACCGTTTGAGACCATATGCTCTTCATGGATGATGTATTATCATTTGAAGTGTGATGGGTTACATTATCTTTCCATTACTTGTTGTAAGTGTTAGACACACGCCCACTTTTCCACAGAGACGTTGTGGAATGTGCAAATTAAAATGTGAAATGTCCTTGATGCATCTCAGTGGGAAACAGAGAGAGTGTTGCCGTCTTTTAGTGATGTCAAAATTGCACATTATGAAACTATTTACAGAAAAAGACAGTACAAAAATGCCTGTACAGAGTTCTTTAAAAATGCTGTTTAAAAATCAATTTTAAAACGCTTACCTTGTAAAACACTGTGATTGTTCCAGTCACTCCTGATTAGGCACTGGTGAGTGTTCTTCTGTTGGACCACTAACAAACTGCTTTACAGAGCAGCAGTGTGGAAATGCGTAATTGGAAAAAATATCAAGTAGTCTACATGGATGTAACATTTTTATTGATTTTGCTGGAACCACTTTGCCTTCTGCCAAAGGCCTTCTGCTTATATTATTCACAATCTTCCATACTGTTGACAACTGAACTTGACTTTCATAATAATGCTGTTAGGGTTAGGGTTAGGGTAAGCCTTTTCTTCTGTCTTACTTTAATAATAGTTAGGGTGATCATTTTGGAAATTCAAATTTAAAATGCAAGGTTTTTAAATAATCTCTGTTCTTACTTAACGCTTTCTTCCTGACATTTACTTTTGCACATAATGGTTAATGAATGCACTGCAAGTGTTTTTCGCTGCAAGGGGACTGTGTGATAAACTATTTTAAATTTTTGTTTATTGTTTACATTTTCCAGTGTTTTTCTTCTTTCTCATTGTGTGTTTCTTCTTAAATCTTATTTATTAAAATAAGAACTTAATAGAACTTAGAAACTTAATATCTAAATTAAGGTTTAATTTATATTAAAACTTAATCTCTTTTAATATATCGTTTCAAGATGTTAGGATATTGGGATAATGGGCCAATGGTGCATTTTCTTAGGGTGGTGGTCAGGGGGCATCCCAGTAAGGTCCTATATATGTATGTACTCATTTGGCCCAGGGGTGAGGTAGCCCACCCAAAAATGTTGCCCCTGGCCTGTGATTTAAAGCAATAACCCTTGGCTTAACAGCTTGTTAGTGATTTTGGTAGTCTTAGAATATTAGTGTCAGCATGTATATCCTAAAACACAGGTACAGCAAGTTGAACAGCAACGTAACCATAGCCAAAAAAGTGGAGGGCAAATTTAACCTTTAGGCATTTGCATGTTAAGTGCAGTCAATTTGAATTGATCAAAACCAAATTAAATGCAGTGGGTTTCAATATTTTCCCTGTTCGCACATTAGCTTTTTACTAGCAACATATTGATGTATTGAATTCAGATTAGTAACCTAAGCATAGACTTAGACAAAGAGAAACTTATCTTTAATTAAAATCATGGAATGGGATCTTAAGTCCTGTTCTGGAAGTTCTGTTGTGTTTGAATGATTACAGGTCCATTTGGGTCAGTTTTGAATGCCTCTAGAGAAGTGCCTGAGAACATACGGAAAGTTACTTGTTCGTGCAAAGCTGTGTTTGCAATAAAAAGTCACCTTTATTAAGGTTCCCCTTAATGTTGCCAGACAGGGAGAATTATTTGCAATAATATTATGCAAAGTACAAAAATTAGTGAAATCCTTAAAACTGTAGTTTGAACAGTATATTAAAAATTATATTAACCGAATTTACAAAACCCTAGCTTTAGCAAATGTCAGCAGTCTCCCAGCAAAGACCCTAACTCTAAGCATGGAATCAACTCCAGTGATGTGTAAATAGAGAAAAAAACTTTGAGAGAAACCAGACTTAGCCGAGAGGGCTAGTTCTCCTCCATGAAGTTGTCTCTAACTGCTTCAGACCCTTATGGAAATGAATCATAATTATACCACAGTTCACACCAAAATACCATGGTTGCTTTAGATAAATCATTGTAACCACAAACTAACCATAGTTTTACCAATCAATCAATTACCAATCAATATGTCAAAAATCATGGTTACTACACTTCTTTATATTACTACTCATTATACTATGATTTATTTTATATTACTTGCAATAAAATGTATTTTTGTCAATGGCCACTACTTTCTTATCAAATCTCTTAATAAAGCGCCTCTGGATCAGCCAGTCCACTTTGTCCAATCCCCCAATCCAAATGGTTTAAGTGGTTTTATTGTCATTCCAACTATATACAGTACAGTACACAGTGCAATGAAATACCATTCCCCCAAGACCAAGGTGCTACACAGAACATGACACAGAACAAAACACAGCTACACAGACTACATAAAGTGAATTTACAAAAACAAGTGCAAACATTTTGTGCAAAAACAACAACAAAACAATAGCCTACGGTACACAACTCTGTATACATGAGCTTAATGTGATAGTGCAAGACAATGTGTGAGTTAATAAATACTATATATGTATACATAGCAGCAGTATATATGTAAATATAGCAGCAGTTTTTGGTGCAGATATTGCAGAAAAGGTGCAAACAGTGTGTGTGTGTGTGTGCTCATCAGTTCAAGGTCTTTTGTTCAGGAGTCAAATGGGAAGAAACTGTTTGTTAGTCTGGACGTGTGGGCCCAAATGCGTCGGTACCTCTTTTCAGAAGGCAGGAGGGTGAAGAGTGTGTGTGAGGGGTGGGTGGTGTCAGCCACAATGCCGGTGGCTTTGTGGGTGCAACATGTAGATGTCCGTGATAGAGAGGAGAGAGACCCCAATGATCTTCTCAGCTGTCCTCACTATCCGCTGTAGGGTCTTGCGGTCAGAGACAGCACAGTTTCCAAACCAGGCAGTGATGCAGCTGCTCAGGATGCTCTCGATAGTCCCTCTGTAAAACATGGTGAGGATGGGGGGTGGGAGCTGGGCCTTCCTTAGCCTTCTCAGGAAGTAGAGACGCTGCTGGGCTTTCTTGGTGATGGAGCTGGTGTTGAGGGACCAGGTGAGTTTCTCCGCCAGGTGGACACCAAGGAATTTGATGCTCCTAACGATCTTTACAGTGGAGCAGTTGATGTGTAGTGGAGAGTGGTCGCTCCTTGTCCTCCTGAAGTCAACAACCATCTCTTTAGTTTTATCAACGTTCAGAGAGAGGTTGTTGGCTCTACACCAGTCCGTCATCGTTCTTACTGATGAGACCCACCACGGTCGTGTCGCCAGCGAACTTGATGATGTGGTTTGAACTGTGCATTGCTACACAGTCGTGGGTCAGCAGTGTGAACAGCAGGGGACTGACCACACAGCCCTGGGGGGCCCCAGTGCTCAGTGTGGTGGTGCTGTTCCGATGTGGACGGACTGAGGTCTCTCAGTCAGGAAGTCAAGGATCCAGTTGCAAAGGGAGGTGTTCAGGCCCAACAGGCTCAAGCTTTCCAATCAGGTGTTGTGGGATAATGGTGTTGAATGCTGAGCTAAAGTTTATGAACAGCATTCGGACATGTCTTTATTGTTCAGGTGTGTAAGGGCCAGATGTAGTGAGGTGAAGATGGCATCTTCGGTGGAGCGGTTAGGGCAATACGCAAACTGGAGTGGGTCCAGTGAGGGGGGGCATCATGGTCTTTATGTGCCAGATGACGAGCCGCTCAAAGCACTTCATAATGATGGGTGTGAGTGCAATGGGGCGGTAATCATTGAGGCAGGACACTGGAGACTTTTTCGGCATGGTGATGGTGGTCTTGAAGCATATAGGAACGACTGTGCTGCTCAGAGAGATGTTGAAGATACATCTGCCAGCTGGTCAGCACATCCTCTGAGCACCTTGCCAGGAATGGTGTCGGGTCCAGCAGCTTTCCATGGGTTAACTCTGTGTAGAGCTTTTCTCACATCAGCCACGGTAAGGCACAGTACCTGGTCGTTGGTGGTCTTCCTGGCACTTCATTCTGCTCTTCAAACCGCACGTAGAAGCTCTTCAGCACATTTGGGAGGGAGCCGTCATTATCGCAGGCAGGTGATGATGTCCTGTAGTTAGTGATGGCTTGGATGCCCTGCCACATGTGCCGAGTGTCGTCGCTGTTTGTAAAGTGGTTGTGGATTTTCTGGGCGTGTACGCGTTTCGCCTCTCTGATGGCCTGTGACAGTTTGGCTCTTGTCATTCTTAGGGCTGCCTTGTCTCCTGCTCTGAAGGCTAAGTCACTGGTCCTTAGCAAAGCATGCACCTCCGCAGTCATCCACAGTTTTTGGTTGGGGTGTGAGATGATGTTCTTGGAGACAGTAACGTCGTTAATGCACTCGGTGATGTAGCTATTCACACATGACATTTACTCTTCCAAGTCAGTGAAGTCACCGTCAGTTGCAGCCTCCCTAAACATGTCCCAGTTAGTGCACTCAAAACAGTCCTAAAGACTAGAGATGGCTCCTGCTGGCCAGGCTTTCACCTGCTTCAGAACTGGTTTTATCTGACAAGCAGTCTGTGTGCCGGAATTAGCATAACATGTGGTCTGAGTAGCCGAGGTAGGGGCAGGTCCCCGCTCGATACACGGCGGGAATGTTTGTGTCATGCATCTGACAGTCACAAACTCTACCAGTGTTGAGCTGTAACTAGAGACTAGCACAAAGTTATTACACCATTCTGTGTTGATGTAAACACACAAACCACCACCGCGAATCTTACCGCACAGAGCTGCATTTCTGTCGGCGCAAAATGCGACTAGCCCATTTAGCTGGATGGCGGCATCCGGAACTCTGTTCCAGAGCCACGTCTCCATAAAAACAAAGACGCAACAGTCTCTAAACTAGCACGTGAAGCCTGTTGTAGTCTGATGTAGTACAACTTATTGTCCAAGGAGCAGACATTGGAGAGTAGGATGGATGGCAGTGCCGGCAGTGCCAGCCGGCTAGGGTGCCCTTCCGCTTCCTCGCGCACTGCTTCCGATGTTTTTTGCCGTTTTGTCTGCAGGCCTGGTGCTCAGAGTAGGCTGATTGCATAGCGTTTCACGCAGATCAACCTGAATGTTAAATCAGATGGTGATTTAGCTCCGATGTCCATATGTTGCATAAAAAGGGCTAAAAAACAAACATAGCACCATTTTGGATCCAGAGTGGCCGCTGCGTGCTACTGCCGCACCACCATCTTAATTACCTTAATTACGGCATCTTAAAATCCCAGCCAACCCCCCCTTGACAGAAATTGCTCTTGAACCTCTCTTAAACCAATTACCACTACGGGAAAAAACATGGCAAAATATGTTTATGAGTCCACTAATGTGCCTTATTAACATGTTTTAAATAGGATAATTTCTGAAATTTAGCCTCAATGAGCTTCCATCGCTTTCTCTGATTTATTGATAAGAGGGTATTGGCTCCCTGCTCAGGATAATTGGAGAAGCAATCTCATTAGATGTGAGAGTTTGTGATCTGAAACAAATTTCAGGTGAGAAGATAATTATTTTGAGTGCTGGTGCTACACTCCGGTGAAGAGGACCTCTGACAAACCTCGTAGGCTTTCCCCATTGTTGATTCATTCTACCGAGACCACCAAGCAGTTCAAAGGAGCACAGTCAGTGGAGCCTACTTAATGACAAGTAATTAACAATGTCAACAGAATGGAGCAATGGAGTTTATATTAATTATTTTATCAACACGCTGATGATCTTGTAGCAAATCAAATTGCAGCGAAAGGTTAATTACTTGCCATTGCATAACATCAAAGCGCCAACTGTGCTACACTTAGCGGCATGTTTTAAAATGCTAGTCAGATAATTAATTAACAAAGTAATTAAAATAATCACTTTACTTTTATGAGGACCTTAAGTTTGATTGCTCATTTGTGAGATGCTTTAAATATTGATCTACAGTATAATCGGCCTGCAAACTTTTAACATTTTACATTTTGCTTTATTTGAAAACTTTGCAATGCTTTATATTTTCACCGGAGCAGCCATTAGGTGCCTCCAGAAAGCTGAACTGTGTAACCGGCAGGTATTAAACAGCTAAAGTTAATTAGCCTTTACCATTGTCCCTGCATTCAGAATGGGGATGAAGGTGGTAATCTACAGCAGAGGCAAAGGGTGAGACCCTGCATTCATCTTATAGTCATGGTAAATTCATGCCCCATACAACTACTGCACATCAACAGTGTTAAATGTGTGAGTCGTCCGACAAGTAATTCGTTTTATCTCTCAAAGCTGGTATAAGAGGCACGGGGGCTAAAAATAACTAATTAGAGGAACTACTGGGAAGTAGGACGTGTCAGAGAATCAGCAGACTGTTAATGTAAAAAGAAATTTGATCAATAATGAGAAGACTTGGAAATCCAGCCTTCTTAACATTAACAATTACTGTGATTAACAATGATACTCAACACTCATTTTTCATTCCAGAGGAGACCAGATAAGCTTGTTTATATAGACTTGCTTTTCAACCAATGAGTAATTTATCATGGCAAAGCCCATGAAAGCACATAACAGCCCACAGCAATTAAAACCTTCCCAGTGACCTTGTGACAACCAAGGACCTGAGCGCCCATAGGAGGGGGTGGTGGGGGGAGGTGGGCATTGCCTCATGCACAGATAGCTGATAGGCTGTGCATTAACGGACACATTTGTTCAAGTTTTCTTGCTGAGAAAATTTCAAGTTAAACCTCTTTTATCTTTTATCATTTGCACACATTTTGCAACAAAAAAAATTGTACAATAAAAAATACAATAGTCTCAACATAAAAAGATTATTGTATTGTGCTCAAGTCTATTCAACCATTAAGATTTGTTTTTGCATTGTAACATTATTTTCTTTACAATGAAGCAATTTTCCCTCCCAAATATCATTATCATAATGTAAACAAATGGCTTGAATATTTTCATTGTGAGCCATACTTATGCTAATGAAAAACTCTGCATTACAGTAATAAAATAAAGTTTACAGTAATACAATGTTTTAGTAATAGGTTTCAGTCAGAACCAAACTAATGAAAGTCACCATCCCAAAAAGTAACTTTTCAGCCACTATGAATTACAGTAATAAAATGTATGCAAATTATTTGGAAAAAAAATATTTAGGTTTTGGGGTGAAAAGTGATATAGACCTGTGTTAGTGAGATACAGTATCAAAGAGAGATCTGGTCCTGATTCATTACTGTTTCTTGAGATATATATATCCAATAGGTTTTATTTCTCAATATCAGTTAGTAATATCAGCAATATCAGTTAGCTCTGTGTTACAGAGCTAAAACATGAACTGTCATCCTAACAGAGTTCCTTTACACCCATTCACTTTAGCCTGTTGAGCTAGGCTGGATCAAGAGAAAGGTTATCCAGCCTATAGAATGGGTTCAATTTTAACTTCATAAGATGGACTGGAAAGAAAATGAATCTAAAGGGATTCGCTCAACTCTCTTGTTCACAAAGTCATTTCTGAAGAGTGAAAGCAACTTTGGCACACACTTCACTTTCTGGATGACTGACCAGCGTGATCCAGTGAGTGGTGCTGCTACAGCGCTCATCTAAAGCTAAAATCACTGTGCAGGGGAACTGTAAAGCTAAAGCTATTACAATGTATATTACAATTACTATTACAATCCACTGATTTCGTTTGGGCTGTTCACTGCTCAGCCTTACAACAGCCATTATTTACTATGCCACAAAACCTAGGACCCTTTATCTGTATTGCTACAGCCTCAGGCAAAGCATTTCACGTAGTTTATGCAAAATCCCCTTTTAGTGCAGATGTAAAGAGTCGCATTATCATAACCAACACCATACCAAGCCCAAGGTTGAACCTTTTGACGTGGATCATCTTCAGAGTTCTCTACAAATGTTTGGGCCAAATGGTGATTGACTTTTGCCATGCAAATATAAAAAATGATAAGCTACCATTTTAGATAAATAAATAACGCTTTACCAACACCAATCGCTGGCATGAAGTCTTCCCTTGCCTATTTGAGATTCCATTATAGACAGTCTGCACTGGAAAGTAATGAGCCATAAAATTTAATTCAGAAATGAGATTACCAAAAAATGATGGAGCGATACCAGAGCACAAAGACGAGGCACGTTCGATGCTCATCTTTACATTTGGCCCAATGTATTTCCATTCATCCTGCAGAATCACTTAATATTGCCAAGGATAACACATTCCCCTCACTGGTTTCCCCTCCCATGTAGAGGCTACAGAGCTCAGCTACTTACAGCGCTAAACTGACCAATGTGTCTCCATGTAATTACAGGGATTTTCTTATCTCCCTCTATTGCTGAAGCAGCTATTCGACTGAAGAAAGGCTGCTGCTAAATCTAGACCCTTCTCATATCTCATTTACATTGGCTGCTAATCTCAGCTCCATCTTGGTGTTGAGATAATGACATTAGCTTCTTACATCCTGTGCCAGCCATCAGAGAGGCTACAATTTATAAACCAACCAAATAAAAGCTTTTGGGATGATGGGTCAGCTGAATATATTGTCTTGGATGCACAAATTTGCAAAAAATGTAAACTGTTCCATCAAATGATAAAGTGTGCATGGAGCGTTCTTACTATGCAGTACATTTACTTATTGTCGTCATACACCACATGGCTTAAAATTTGACTCAAATTTGAAAATCCTTTTAGTTATCTGATCACCTTTAAGTAATGCTGGGTGCTTTTATTAATTTCTGTATTTCAGAGGAGCGTGGGCAGTGGGGGAAAGCTGACCCCTGAAAATGAGATGCAGTGGAGGTCCACTATCATCACGCAGCCAGCGACCAGCTCCTCTTATCAGTAGAGTGGGCTCGTTTGTTATTTCTGTGAGAGATTTCTGTGAGAGACCCCCTCATATGTTGCCTTCAGCCGTGAGCCCCTCATCCCTACTCACTTTAAACTGAATACATAATTTCTTTAATATAATGTAATCATTTAGGCATAAACCAGCCAGAAAAAAACTGTGATTCATACAATTTCATTTATTATACACAATTTATTCATTTTAATATATTTAATTTTTAATTTGATAAATTTAATTTATCACTTCCATTTAAAGTTATATACATTACATTCAAGCTGTGATAAGTCTATGCATAGCTGTGCATAGATTAAATTATGCAGTACTTTTAAAATAATCTGTAAAGAGAAGTTTTTAAAAATAATGCCATAAACATCATATATTAACAACTTCTATTAACTAAATTAAATTTGTGACTTCACTTTGCCTTTAAAACTGCTTTTGTACTTTTTACACTTACTGAGATTTATTGAGATGTTGCCTCAATTCTTATGGATTTAAATTATCTCAGTTTTTCTGTTTCTTCATATTATCCCAGACTGACTTGATGATGCTGAGATCAGATCTCTGTGCAGGACATGACTTCTGCATAACATCCAACTCCTAGTTCTATTAAAATATCACTTTTTTATTACAATTCATGACACAGAATGCTTAATTTTTGGAGCTTTTTAGATTTACAAGTCTATTAATTAATAACTTATAGCTAATAGCTAATTAATGGAAATGGCCCAAAGCCTTTTTCCGTGACCTCATAGCAACCTGCTATGTTGTTAAATTTACAGTACAGCCCACAAAATACTCATGCAGTCGCTGAAGATCCTGGCCCTGCCTCTACATATGCCTCTGTAAAAAGATTTAAAGACAGAATGAAACAAGTCATTGTAAGAGAAACTTACCAACTCCCACAAATATAGATTAATGAACAGTCACACAGATGAGAACTGGAAAGCGGCGAACGAAGGCTTTTTGATGGATTGTGGAGCTGTATTCAAATAATTCAGCTGAACCAGAACAAATGTTCATTTGTCAGATGTGTGTGCAGGTATTCTGTACTCCCATTCAAGTGTAATGTATTGAACCCCCCTCCAGCACAGCTCACCTCCAGTGCATCCACTCAAATGATGACCTTTTTCTACGCAGATGAGCCCTAAAAAGCAGACATCATGGAGACTGATCAACGCACTGCTTGTGAAATAGCATTTACGGCTAATGACTTCAAAGTGACAGAATCCCTTGAAAGCTGTTAAGAAGTGATTGCATTTAGTATGTCAGCACTTTCTAGAGCAATATGGATACCAGCCCAATAAGATATTGAGTGGTGTTAGTCAAGTATTGCTATTGCTTATAATGATTTAAACAAACCCTATTAAACTCTCACCTCTTGTGGTAGACACAAAAGTGATGACAGGTTAACAGGTTATGTTAGTCATTGATACATAGGGTGTGCTTTATTGACAGTACAAAACAACATAATGACCCAGAACGTCCTTGCAGCCACATAGCAATACCCTAGTGTTCACCTAGAACATCCTAAAAACCATATAGTAACATGCTAAACAATATGACACTAACAATATGACTAACACCTTGGCAACAACACACAGTACCCTTTAATCACAGTGAATAAAAAAATGAACATTTAGATTTTAACGCTTATTGACAGCTAATTGAAAATATCTGGTGTCTGTTCCTTTTCTTGTGGGCTGTGGGGTATGAGGGGTTTATTTTAATCTTTCTCACAAATACTTCCACCACAATTTATTTGAGATTCTTTGAAAGGAAGGCCCAACCTAGAAGAGCTAGAAAAGAAAATATATAGTATGTATTAAGTAGTGTCTTTTGTGCAGGAAATACTTTTATCGTCTGATCTTAATAGCCCTGACCATCATTTAGGCCAAATAAGTCCCTTTGAACTCCTCTCTTTCTTTGCACTAAAGGCATGGCTCTAGCTTTAATTATGACATATTGATTTGGTAGTTAAGCCTTGTTTGGCTTAATGAAATCTTTTGTTGGCCCTAATTCTGTCTTCCTTTGTCCCCCCCCAAAGCGGTTTGATTTTCATCCTTACCTTTCTTGTGCAGTTTAAAATATTTAATTTCTCTTTGGTCATTGTCAATATCAATGGCCCCCCTAAAATGACCACTGTTGCCATTTATCTTTTTAGTTTCCAAAAGCTCAGACTTACTATTAATTTCCTAAAAGACATAATTATCTGCTAGTCTTTTTGCACATTTAAAGTTGAGGGTTTATTTTAGAATAAATCAGACCACCAACTGCATTGCCTTCGGATTTCTCAGAAATCCAATTGAGATTTTAAGGCCTTTGGAATAGAATGTCTAATAAGTGTTTTTTACAACAGTTTCTTTCTCCTGGATGGCAAATAGGTTGTCCTCCATTTCTTGACTGGGAAATATGCTACAGTGGCTCTGCAATTAAGCTGAGCAGTTTGGCAAGAAGCTGATCTGTTATCCAGTGTGGATAAACCTTTGCCTCCCGACTGGAATGTGATTCTGTCAGCTTTTGACTGTTATCCAGCATTACACTAACCAGTTAGCTTGTCTTCTGTTTTTTTTCTCTTCTGTGTTTTCATCTATTTAGAGCTCATCAAACAACTCTGGTAAGTCGGAATATATCAACAAACATGAGAGTCATGGCATCTTGTCCTGTTAACATTCATATGGATAATAAAAAAAGATGTATTGAGGTTGGCTTTTAAAGACATTTTAAATTCTTTCAGGGTTTCAAAACGTGTCAGGACTCACTCATTGTCGAAATCATACCTTAGATTTAATACTGCCCTATGGTGTAAATGATGACATTTATATCCTGCAGCAGAGCGAAGCCAATTCAGATTATTCCTTTATGTATTGAACAGATCAGTCCTGTTCAATACATTTACCCATAATTTCAAATAACTTCTGCCAGTAAAGATTGTTTTATCTACCTGAACTGTCTCAATTTGTAATCACAAAAGATAACTTTGAAAACCTTGATAGTGCAACAGAAAACATTAACTCTCTCTTTTCCAACACCTTAGACAAAGTTGCTCCTCTGCACTTAAAGATAAGATGCAGGAACCCAATGCCATCATAGCATCATAGCAGTGATGATTTTATGAATTTGTTTAATAACAAAATAGATACAGTCAGAGAAAGAATCAGAAACATGCAAATGCCTACAACACCATCTGAACAGATGACACATCATGAATTTACCAAAGGAACAACTCTATCATTACTCTGTCATTCCAGTCATTCTTTACTACAAATATGGATAAACTGTCCAAAATAATTAAATCATAAATAACATGTATGCTGGATCCTATACCATCCAGCCTTTTGAAAGAAAACTTCCTGAATTTATAGATCCTTTACATAGTATTAGTAATTCATCATTGTTGTTGGGATATGCCCCAAAAACTTACAAGTTAGCTGTTATCAGACTTCTTATTAAAAAAAACACAACTTGATCCCAAGGAACTAGTAAATTATAGGCCCATCTCATTTACATTTTATTTCAAAAATACTTTAAAAAGTGCTGTCTTCACAGATATGTTCTTTCCTGGAAACAAATGAAATCTGTGAGAATTTCCAGTCAGGATTCAGACCATTTCATAGTTTAGAGATTGTTCTTGTCAGAGTGACAAATGATGTGTTCTTGTCGGCTGATCATGGTTGCATCTCTCTTCTAGTTCAACTCGACCTTAATGCAGCCTTTAACACTATTGACCACAGCATTCTGTTAAATAGGCTTGAAAATTATGTTGGCATAACTGGAATTGCACTGGCATGGTTTATATCATATTTATCTGACCGATTTCAATTTGTTGTGAGTAAAAAGTGTCATATCAATCACAAGTTCAATAAGGAGTGCCACAGGACTCAGTGCTTGGGCCTTTACTTTTCACCCTGTACATGCTACCTCTTGGAGCAATTAGAAAGGGTTAGGGTTAGGCAAATTAAAAAGAGAGGTGGAGTTAATTTTCATTGTTATGCTGATGATACTCAGCTGTACTGAACGAGATGAATAACTTCACCAAACTACCATAGTGTTCAATCAATATTAAAACTTGGATGACTAGCAACTTTCCACTAAATTTAGACAAAATAGAAGTTTTAATTATTGGACCAAAATCTTCCACATGGAACAACTTAAAACACTCTTACTCTTGTGGGTCATCTCATCTGGGTGTCCTTTTCAATAACAATTTGTCCTCTGAAAACCATTTTCCACCTTAAAAATATATCAAAACTACCGCACATGCTCTCTATCTCAAACACTGAAAAATTAGCGAAAGTGAAATTTTCCTTCATCCCTTCATTTTACTTAAAATAACTGAATAACTGAATAAGTTTCATAATAAAATGAAACTTAAAATAACTCGGCGTGCTCTCCGTCACCTGCGTCACGCTAATCTTATTCTCACAAAGCTCTAATATTTTGAGTCATAATGAGCTGCTTGTGAAGATAGTATCGGCTTCCAAATTATATTATTTTAATCCCGAAATTCAAACATTAAATGCTGTTTTGCTTTTAGCGGATAGAGCGCGTCTGCAGACTCAACACAGCCGCAACTAAGGGTGAGTAAATCATCATCTCCCTGTCTTAAAATGCGTGTTTTATCAAAAGTTGACATGAATGAACAATATGTAAATATGTAAATATGTCATTTAGAACACATGACAAAATAGCAGGACGTAATATGGTAAAATTATTTTAATAATAATCGTTTTTTGTCGATATCACTGTTTTTATGATCGTTTGCAGCCGAAATCGAAATTCGATATATTGCACAGCCCTAACACAGTCCTATGGATTTATTTTTCAAATCCCTTAAGGGATTGTTAGGCTGTAATAATTAGGTAAACCAGAACCAGGGACACTTCCCATGGCCCTCACAAAGTCTGTCTGTCTTTCATTTCCCCAAGGTCCTGTAGTCTGTAGTGAAGCAGTGACAAATTGAAGCATAATGGGGCAGTCGTTGCCTAATGGTCAGAGAGTCTGACTTGTAACCCAAAGGCCATGGGTTTGAGTCTCGGGTCTGGCTCAGGAATTGTAGGTGGGGGGAGTGAATGACCAGCGCTCTCTTCCACCCTCAATACCACGACTGAGGTGAGACCCTTGAGCAAGGCACCGAACCCTCAGTTGCTTCCCAGGCGCCGCAGCAAAAAAGGCTGTCCACTGCTCCGGCTGTGTGTTCACTACTGTGTGTGTGCACTTGGATGGGTAAAATGCAGAGCACAAATTCCAAGTATGGGTCACCATACTTGGCCACATGTCACTTCACTTTTTAACGTGACAGAGGAGAACTGGCCCTTCCGGTTGAGCCTGGATTCTCCCAAGGTTTTTTCTCCATCTATACATCATTGGGGTTTTGGTTCCTTGCCACAGTCGCCCTGTTGGCTTGCTTACTGCATTTAACTTATTGATACTAGTGAAATTATTACAGTCTCTACTGTTTTATTTATTTGTCTTGAATTCTCTTATATTGTGTAATGTTCAGGTATTTGTATTGTGCATATTTCGTGTATGTATTTTTTGTGTATTGTGTGTATTTTATGGTATTATTGCAAATCCCTTATATTCCTGTCCCATAAGATGTTATTTTTCTATCTGCCATCTCCATGTAAGCTGAATTGATCAAACGTCTTGCCTAATATGATACCTATCATGTTAACCGACTACATGTGGCATAGTATCAGAAGTACCTACTGTTTTAGTAGGCAGTCCAAATACTTTACCCTCTCATAGACCACTGAGAGAGGTACAAGCCTTCACACATAATGTAGTGATGGGTCGTTCTTGAACAATTCGTTCATTTTGAACAAATCTTTAATGTGACGAACGGGTCGTCACGAAGAGTGATTCGTTCAGTCGCGCATGCACAACATCCTGTAGGCGCTGTACTGGAATTAGTTCACCTGTTTCGGGTTTGAGTCGTTCGAAAGACTCGGGAGATGAACTAATCATTTCTCTTTCCGGTGCAGTTTGCATTGGTTAAGCGTATGGGGCTGTCACGTGATGAACGAATGACTCAAACCCGAAGACTTGTCAGATAAGAGATGAGCTAATCGTAGACTAAAGATCCAGGTAAACGATGAACTAGTGTTTTCTGTTTCTTATAGCATTAGTTTTGTCTTGTTTGTAGTGTGATCAAAGTTTGCGTAAGTAGTAGATGTGTTAGGGAAGTAACACGTAACATTGTAATTATATTTTGCTAAAGTGAACAAAATGACTCGAAAAAAGATTCATTCATTTTGCTGAACGAGACTGAGTCGATAAAATGATTCGAACTTCCCATCACTAACAGAATGGCAGGTATTTCTAATGCCTGTCCATTTATTTAAATTGTCCATATGTGCTTTAGTTTCCATCAGTCCAGTCAACACTTTATACATAAACCAACTATAACCATGGCATCCAGAAACTGTTTTATTAATATACAAATATAAAAATCTTACCATGTATTATGTGTTGAAATAATACTGTCAATGTCTGTAATGTCTGAAAATGTTTCTGTTTTCTGTGTTTTTTTATATGAAGCAATGTAATATTGTAAGAAGCGCTATATAAATAAAATTTAATTGAATTTAATGCATGGGACAAGTAGATTATGCTTTTTTTATTACAATTAACAAAAATATGTGTGTGGTGCTTGTCTGTACAGAATATTGCAAAAAGTCATTGCTAGTTGGTTGCTGAGATATTCTGGATGGTTGCTAGATATTTGCTTACTAAGCCCATCAAGTCTCTGTTATTCTGATATATAGTTATGATTGGGTCCCTTTTTCAATGTCTAGAGGTTTATTTCACCTATTTTGTCATCTGCCAGGTGCCAAATGTCAGTGTGAAGTGACTGTACACCTATCTTTAACAAACTTTGTGATGTGAGGTATCATTTACGTTTGTATCAATGCTCTAACTATGTGCAACAGTAACAGATGCTCAACAAACACCACAGATGAATTTATATCGGCCTGTTTCAAAGAAAATTCATTAAGAATGCAATTGTGATGAGACGGAAAGATTATTATTCATTATAAATCCAGCCATTGAATGATCAATAAACTCTATAACAGTTAGAACCAAATGAATATGTTGTTTATATGTTAGGCTAGATTTAGCTCCCCTCCACATTATAGTGACTAGTGAATGGGATCTGCCCGTCTGCTGGGGGGGCTGAACAATAGCTGGGTCCCACAGGGAGTTTCAGTCTATGGCTTTGGTCTGTTTGAGCTTGGGCTGTTGCGGGGGTTGGAGGGTGT
>JAZGTK010002212.1:0-33136 GCA_036877625.1 Ambastaia sidthimunki
TGTGTGTGTGTGTGTGTGTGTGTGTGTGTGTGTGTGTGTGTGTGTGAAGATCATTAGTGTAGATATGTAGATCATTAATAGCTGGTCTAATTACAGTAAATCAGTCAGGACATCCAAACGTTCGTTTCGATCATCAACATTAAATGTAGCTTATCATCCGAAACATATAAAGGGCATAAAAGAGGGCTCTCGTGCCAACGGGAGTTTAAAAACAACGACATTTTACCTCAGACATGTATGCTTAAGTGCGGTATTTGGACAGCCACAAACATATTGTTCCCATAAAAGACATTACAAATTTCGGCCCTGAAAAAGAAAAGGGAACACTGAACAAGAAAAACTTATTTGTTAAAAGCGTATTTTGATTTTTTTTAAACTTGTGAATATGACTTACCTCATTTATGGACGTTTACCCCATTTGTTCTCACTGTTTAGTAACTTCCGGTTCGCAAATGAATCTTTTGAATGAATAGATTCATTATGGCAGTCCATCTGAATCAAACTCAAAATGATTCACGTTGTAGCCTTAGTCGATAAGAGTCATGTCGCAAATCGGTTCTTTCGAACACTTTAATGAACCGGGTTTATATGCGCATCAAAGTTTGTTTTTAATAAACCTTTAATGCTAATTGTATATACTATTTATTTTTAATATTTTATATAATTCTAATACATTCGTAAGTACTTTTAATTAAATTATCGTATGCATTATGAATTTTAGGCCTACTTATTTTTAAAATGGTAAAATATACTAGAAAGTATTAAAACATTATCATCCAATATCACCAAGTTTGATGTACATTTTCAGATCTTTGCTACTCTCAGCCATATCTTTTGCTTTTGAGAGTATATTTCCCACTTGCTATTAAATACAAGTTTTGAACAATGGAGGTAGTTGACTAGGGATTAATTTAGCCTGGAAATATGCCAGAAGTCAACAAGAGCATGTCTTGCCTAAACTGTAAAATTGTCACAATAGAGAAAAGATATAATGAAAAAATTAATGTGACTAGTAGTGTTTAATTATTTTACAAACCTCTGCATCACACAATTGATTTTGTAGCTTTGGCGTATTTAATACCGGAAGACTTGTTAAAATAAAACAGCTGACTTGGTCATACAACTATGGTGAATGTATTTCTTTAGGCAATAATTTAATCTGATATGCTACAGATTTATACTATTATTTATTTGTGAAACCACTTTAATAATTTTGTTTTAGGCTCTTCTCAGATACATTATTGTAATTAACAACGACAATAATTTAAGATGTATCATTTAGCCTGCCTGACTATGATACTAAACTTAACTTGAATTTAACCTTGGGAGACCAGCTAAAACCAGCCACTTCCATGTTAAGGATTTTTCAGCAGGGTAGAGTAAACTATGTTTTTCTCAAAACATTAATGTTTTTTTAGTAACATTAATTAGTAACATTAATTAGTAACATTAATGTTACTAATGTTTTTCTTTCAAAAACATTTTGAGAAAAAAGCCTTTAAAGATTTATATTGTAAAAATCAACACATTTCTATTGGGAATCATTGCTAACAAGAAAAATAACTATTCAGGGTCTTGGTAATAACACCATACAACATCCCAAGTGCATTAAAATTGATAATTCAATAACACAATAGGCATATAAAGCTTCAGTTGTAGAGAACCAGAGACAAACACATAAACAGACAAACAAACTTGCCACCAGAACTACAACTCTAGTCTGCTTAATGTCCATCCCTAACACAAAACGTCCACACATTTTGTCATAAAGTAATCCTATTAGATGGAAAATAATTCACTTCAATGTCCTGCCAATATAGTCATTTGATTAGAAGATTTATTTCTTTATTTTTGCAGAATCGAAATCTGCACTGCAGGTAAAACTGACCAACACAACATGATGCATGAATGAGATGTCGCTTTATTCTATTCTTATAAATCAATCCTTATTCCATCAATACACAACAAATAATGTTACAGTAATGTGATATCACATTCACGTCGAAAACGACATCACCCCAGGACGCATCCTGAAGGCACGTAGAGGTGTACACGCTCCTCCGGTATTTGTTTGTTCCTCAAGCAACAGGCTGCTGCAAAACCCCTGATTCTCTGGATCTATTTGTATTGTCAGCCCTGACCGAGCACAATTTGGACAAACTAAACCATCCATGAGTTCATTCAATCGGGCGATAAGGACAAGCAGCCACTGCTGTGTGGCATGCGTTTCATGACTATCTATACCCCCCGGTTTCCCATTGACAGCTTATGTTCAGAAGCACTTCTCGAGGACATTTCACAGGGGAATATATCAACTTTTCTCCATTTGCATTCCCTTGCAACTGACAAGGGACTGTTGTCTTCTTTTTATTGTTTTACGTGTCATTGCGTTCATTCATTCACAAATGATCTCGCGGAAGGCTAACCAGGATGTGTCAAAGCATACCACGTGATGCGTCTGAACGAATCACGTTATCAGAAAACAACACAAGCCAATGAGATTATGCTCTTAGCTCTAAATACCTCTTTAAACTTTCACGATTGGTGGCTGGTAGAAAGGAAATGCCCTTATTTGGATTACATAGCATTGTGTGGGAGACAGAGAGCTTTGCAAGGATACCAGTCATGAAGGGCTTTAAAGAACAGCCGATATACTGCACGTCGCGGTAGAATGCTAACTTTTGGCCAAAATTAGGAGTAATCTAATGCCGCG
This sequence comes from Ambastaia sidthimunki, assembly GCA_036877625.1. Classification (NCBI taxonomy): domain Eukaryota; kingdom Metazoa; phylum Chordata; class Actinopteri; order Cypriniformes; family Botiidae; genus Ambastaia; species Ambastaia sidthimunki. The sequence goes on from JAZGTK010002212.1 coordinate 2,714, forward strand.
AGCAGACAAAATGTGATGAAATAAATACAAATGTATAATTTGGACATTTTGTAGTAGTTTGAAAGATTACATGTTCAGGAAGTGAAATTGCCCAAAATCTCAAAATTGACCACTGCATGAAAAACTGATGATTTTGCCTGCCCTGTCTCGCCTTAAACCCAAACAATGACATTTAAAGTATATTTCAATATGTTCATGTAACGTTGTTTTACATCCCTTTATGTACGGCAGGTTAATTGTTAAAACGAACAACATCCATTTTCTAAGATATATAAACTTTAGGGGCAATTTAATGTCCATGTTTGACACTGCATGTTGACCAGGAATGTCTCGGGTTACTTGACTGTAAACCTGTTCCCTGAAAAAGCGGGAAAGAGATGCTGCGTATCAAATGCTTATGAGAACATTCTTTGTTCGACCGGTTGTGAAACGTGTGTCAAACACACCACGAAATTAGCTTAATTAACCTCAGATGACGTCATTGATTACATGCACCCGAGGGTTATAAATAGACGTGACACGGACACATCCTCAGGTCACACCTTTGTCTGAAAGGACATCCAGGCACGCCTACAGTGCGGCATTGAGGAGCAGCATCTCATTCCTGCTTTTTCAGGGAACAGGGTTACAGTCACGTAACCCAAGATGTTCCCTATCAAAAGCTACTCTCGATGCTGCGTATCAAATGCTTTTGGGAACGAGAATACCAACGCCGCTACACTGGAAGTGTCTGGACCCCTTAAGGTTGTGTAGTGTGTGTGCAGAAGCATTGAAGTGGTCTCAGACATGACTTTAGGATGTTGACTCAAGGACACGCGACCCCGGAGTAACATGAACATCCAAACTATAGAATCTGACAAATGTGTGCGGAGCGGACCATCCTGCCGCATCACACACTTGCTGCAAGGGGACACCTTCGCCAAAACCGTAGAAGATGCAACCCCCCGGTTGAATGGGCTCTAACTCCTAGAGGTAAAGCTTGACCACACGCCTCGTAGGTTAGGACAATAGCATCCCTCACCCAATGTGACATAGTCTGCTTAGTGGAAGCCGCCCCCCGGTTGCAGCTCCCATAGCATATGAAAAGCTGCTCCAACTTATGCCACTGGCTAGTGCGGTGGATGTAAATCTGAAGAGCACGTACTGGACACAGTAAGTAAAGTCTTTTTTGATCCAGTGTCGTGAACGGCGGAGGGCAGAAGGCTTCAAGAATAAAACTGACAGAGTCTGCCAATCACCAATTCTCTTAAGAGAAATAATAGCCGTTAGAAAAACCATCCTTAGGGTCAGAAACCTGACAGGTGCTGACTGTAGTTGTTCAAAAGGGGTGTCAACCAAACCTTTAAGCACTATAGCTAAGTTTCACAAAGGAGTTGTTGCTCTAGTGTGCGGCTTCAACTGTTGGGCTCCATGAATGATGTGGGCAACTAGAGGGTGTTTTCCCACAGAAAACCCATCAATCAGAGCATGGCAAGCCGAAATAGCGGCCACATAGGTTCTGAGAGTACTAGGATATGTGCCTGAGGACAGTTTCTCTTGCAGATGAAAATGAAACAACCTGGCAGTGAACTGGGTCTGCAAACCAACTTTCGAACACGCCATCTAAGGGCATAAGTTCTTCTAGTGGAGGGACCCCTAGCATTTGGAATAGTCTCTACTACGTCAGCTGGATGCCCAGCATCTCTTTGTTGGTCCCCCTCAGGGGCCAGACATGAAGGTTCCAGAGCTCATGCCGGACAATTGATGTGTCAGTTTCACCGTGGATGCAGCTGCCATGTGACCTATAACCCTCTGAAAGTAATGAACAGTAACTTTCTGGCCTACCTTGATTTTTTTTAGGGTGTTTGAAATGGATTTGATGCATGCAGGAGACCCTGAAACACCAGTGGCGGTGGAGATAGCCTTCTGAGGGTGCCAGGAAGGAGCCTCTACTTTCTGTAGTAACTTTACACACCCCTCCCTGGGGGGACATACATCACTGCATGATGTGCAGGGCAGCACCAGCCTGACCCACTGCCTGGAAAGCTTTCCCCACCAGCATGGATGTCAGTCTACAAGGCTTGGTGGGGAGCATAGGCTTCTTCAAAGAAGATGAGGTCCCAGGTGAGAGATGGTATGCAAGCGTCATCATGTAGTCCTGTGTCTTTGCATCCACGATGGTCGAATAAATCAATGTCCATGGCACAAAGACACAGGACGAATAGGGCTTACTCCATGAACGAGTCAGCCCATCATGGAGGTCGCCAAAGAAGGGGAGAGACCTTCGCTGAGGCCCCTTCCCCCAGCCACCTGACAGAAATCTGTCATGTAACTTAGAGCACTTGGGGGTCTTTTGCGGCCAGTCTAGCTTTAATCTATCGACTGCTCAAGTTACCACCTCGAGTAACTCATATGCTCTATCGTCACGAGAGGACTGCTCTGAGGTGGCACTCTCTGCAGAGGCAAGAGATGATGTATCCTCCGCCCGTTCGTAAGAAGTGCCGAGGTGCACTTCAGAAGCGGGCGCAAGGACCTCCTCATCCAGCGAGAGTATGAGAGAAAGGGGTGGACCCGTCTTACACACCTTAGACAGATCAACACGTGACCCCCCCAGGATCCTAACAAGGGATCAAGCCACTTTGAATGGCAAAACATTGCAGTTCTCGCATTCTCCCTCAAGCCCAAGGCCAGCGTGCTCAACCCCCAAACACTCAAAGCAGAAATTATGCAGATTGTTTTCTGAGATGAGCCTCTGACACAGAGGCACGCATCTCTTCTCAGACTCCGACATAACTTCTCTTAAAGTAAGTAATGCCTTTTCTTTTATATATATATATATATATAAATGACTGCAGTGCAGCGCGGGGAACTCGCAACAAACATATAAACACACACACACAATATGGTCCTTGAAAACAAAGAAACCTAAGGATGTGTCCATGTCACATCTATTTATAACCCTCAGGTGCACATAATCAATTACATCACCCGAGGTTACCTAAGCCAATTTCTTTGCGTGTTTGACACATGCTTTACAACCGGTCGGACAAAGAATGTTCTCATAAGGGTTTGATACGCAGCATTGAGGGTAGTTTTTGGTAGGGAATTGTGTGGTTGAATTTGATTGTAACTGTAGTAGCTGAAGGATTTGAGACTTTCATCTCTTTTGAATACCCTTCTCTTTGGGTACCCTTCTTTCTTTTTGTCTTTTTTTTTGTATTTCCCACTCTGACAATATCTTTCTCTGTTCCTCACTCCCTTTTTATTTTTTTACTTTTTGTGATTGTATTTATTACTTTTAATACTCTTTTCAACCAGCAATTAAAATCAGTCTAGAGACCCAAGACATATCCTTTTAAGAATTTACTGAACGAGGCTTTTACAAGAGGTAAGTTTTTTTTCTGAAACATTCTTTTGACACTGTCTGATAATCAGTAATGTATCTTTTTTTCAGACAGAAAATCCTGTCATGCACTTGGAACACAACAGAAAAAACCTCCCCTTTCTAACCTTCCCTTTAGGACATACAGGTTTAGTATTTTAGTTGTAGTATTTTTCAGAATTGGTTAAAGATCTTTAATTAATAAACAAATTTTGTTTTTGTTTTTAAAAAATTTAAAGGTTTTTATTGCAAGGTTTGTTTGGTTTTTTCACAATATAATCACTGTAGGTACTCTTAATTAACAGAAAAGTTCAGTTTTTATTACTGAAGGTATTTCGTTGAAAGTATTTTTTGTAAGCAAACCATGTTTTAACGACAGTAGTTTTGTTTATTTTAAACAAGAAAAAGTCAGTAGGCAGTTCTATCATCTCAGTACTATCAGCAATCTCAGTACTATCATCATAGTACAGAGATTGCTTTCATCAGAATGACAAATGACATGCTCTTGTCAGTTGATTGTGGCTGCATCTCTTTTCTGGTTCTACTTAACCTTAGCACAGCCTTTGACACTTTTGATCACTTTGACTTTTTGACCTTCTGAAAAATAGGCTTGAAACAGTGACATAAATGGAACTGCACTGGCATGGTTTAAGTCATATTTATCTGACCGTTTCCAGTTCGTTGCTGTGAGTGAAAGGTGTCAACCACTAGTATGGAGTGCCACAGGGCTCAGTGCTTGTACATGATACCTCTGGGAGCAATTATTAAGGGACGGAGTTAATTTTCATTATGCTGATGATACTCAGCTGATACTCAACTGAGCAAGCTCCTCAGTGCTGCATGTTCACTGCGATCAGAAAATTCTGGCCAGCTGATAATACCCAGAATTTCAAAATCAATTGCAGGTGGTAGATCCTTTTTATATTTGGTGCCCAAACTCTGGAGCAGTCTTTCCAGTGTTGTCTGTGAGGCAGATACATTATTTCAGTTTAAATCTAGATTGAAGACTCACCTCTTTAATCTAGCCTACACATAGTCCTATAGATTTACCTCTCAAATCTCTTATGGGATTGTTAGGCTGCATTAATCAGGTGAACCGGGGAAACTTCCCATAAGAACAGGTGTGCTGGCCCTACACTAAGTCTGTCTGTCTTTCATTTCCCCAAGGTCCTGTAGTCAGCTGGATTTATCAATCCTGACTTTATCAAAATGACCCTCAGATAGGTCATTGGGAATATGATGGGCTTTCTTATTAAATTTCCTGTCAGATGACAACCTGGGCAAGAATGTCATTCAAGCCCAAGAAATTGCTGTGTCTGGTGATCCAGAACGGCAAACCAACTGAAAAGTTTAAGCTTCTTGTGCAGGGGGAAGTGACTCCAAGCATCAAGGGAAACCCAATCAAGTGCCTAGGAAAATGGTACGACGAAACCCTCACAGATAAAAACATCTCCAACACAGAACATCAAGTGGAAGAGTGGCTAAAGAAAACTGAAGGATCTGGTCTGCCTGGTAAATTCAAATGTTGGATATACGAACATGGTCTATTACCAAGGCTGATGTGGCTTCTCACTGTGTATGAAGTGCCAATACCAACTGTTGAAGGACTGGAAAGGAAATTCAGCAAGCACCTTTGCAGATGGTTGGGAATAGCCCAGAGTTTTACATCCATCGGGCTCTACACAAGGTCTGGACAGCCCCAGCTCCCCTTGTCCTCTGTCGTAGAGGAGTTTAGGATGGCCAAATGTAGTCTTTCTTTAACATTCCGGGACACAAACTTATTCAAGAAGCAGGAAAAGACGAGATCTGGTAGAAAGTGGGCTGCTGACTCAGCGATCAGTCAGGCAGAAGGCTCCTTCAAAATGAAAGACATCATCGGCAACATCTGTTTGGGACGGCAGGGAATAAGAACATCAGCCAGCCAGGACAAACCCACAGCTAAACACCATCAACTTTGTCAAAGAGGGGCAGAAACCAGGCACACGGGGTGGAACAGCTCAAAACCTTCTGCAGACAGCTCATGGATGGGAATTGAGAGCTGACCTGGGGAGAAAGCTCCACTTCCCAGAGGAGATGCTATCCACAAACCCCAGTCCAGATATTGTAATTTTCTCAAACCAGGGGAGGAAAGCCATGTTGGTGGAACAGACTGTCCCGTGGGAGGAGGGCTGTGAGGAAGCAGCTAAAAGAAAAAAAGCTAAATACCAATAGCTGGTTTCAGACTGCCAGGATAAAGGCTGAACAACATGGCTGTTCACTGTGGAGGTGGGTTGTCAAGCATTCCCCGCACAGTCAGTGTGGAATTTCTTGACAAAAGTTGGACTAAGAATGATGTATGTTCAAACCTATTAACATAATAACCTACCTCCAGCCTAGTAAAGTTCTATATTTATGTCTTGTCACAGCAGTGCGATATTATAGCTGCAAGTAACATTATGGTTCTGTCGCCATCTCTATTTGTAACATTCCTCAGTGCTTGACATATTGTCACAAAATTAGACCAGACAATTTAAAATCTATATAATTATAAATCATTATTATCAGCTCTCCGTTTATATCAAAGAAAGTTATAATTTGCAGCTTTAACATGCCAGAGGAGAACAGGCCCTCAGGGTTAAGCCTGGTTTCTCCCAAGGCCTTTTCCCCCATCTATACATCATTGGAGTTTTGGTTCCTTGCCACTGTCGCCTGTTGGCTTGCTTACTGGGAGACTGATGACATTTAACTTAGCTTAGGTTTTGTAAATTGATATTATTGGCGAAATGATAGAATTAGAGACAAATTAAAACAACAGTAGAGGCTTTAGAATTATATTTTATGTTATCCATTCTATGTAACGTTTAGGTATTTGTATTGTTTTTTTGTGTTTTTGGAGTAAGGTGTATATTTTATGTTATTATTTCAAATCCCTTAAATTCATGTCCCATAAGTTGGTATTTTTCTATGTACCATTTCCATTGAAGCTGGATCAGCATATCTTGCCTAATATGATATGATATGATAATATGATCGTGTTAACTGACTACATGTCGCATAGTCTTAGAAGTACGTACTGCTTTAGTTGGCAGTCCAAATACATTACTCTCTCATAGACCACTGAGAGAGGTACAAGCCTTCGCATATAATTACAGGTATTTCTAATGCACGTCCATTTATGCAAATGTTTCATATGGTTTCAGTTTTCATTGTTTCAATCAACTCTTTATATGTAAAGCTGCTTTGAAGCAATGTAACATTGTAAAAAATGATATTGAATTATTTAAATTATTCATTAGTGTGGCAAGTTAAATGGCTAAACTATGCTTTGTACGTAACATAACATCACTCTTTACAGTAAGTTTTTCCTTATGTTGACTTGAGACATTTTAGGACACATCTCCCTCTGTATTTTTATATTACTCCGTTTTCTTCACCGTTTTCATGTTCACTGGTAGCCACCTGAGTATATAAACAGTAATGGAATTTCTACTATTTGACACATTTCTTCTATGACATGCTATTTACTATTACAATACACCAGCTATACTTTATACAACTGTTGACGTGGGTTACTTCTACTGTAGACATGGCTAGCATAATCATAATCTAGTTCAGTACATTAGACAGATATTGTTTGATTATCGGGAGATAATTTATATAATTTAAGTCTTGAAGCCTTGTCTTTAAGTGTTTCTCCAGCAGTTGGAACAGTAGTTTTGTGGTGAACTGAGCTTGATATACACTTATACAGTTGGCCTCTGTGGTAATATGGCCATCTGACCATCTGTCTTTTCAGACTATTAATAGATTTAAAGCGCAACCGTGACTTTGGGGTTAACTACAGAACCCTGAGAGTAAATGAGTAATGTATATTGTAATACTTTTGTACTACATTGATCTAGAAGACACTGTTTTGGCTCATTTGCTTTAGGCTCATTTTTTAAAGGGGTCATATGATGTGTTTTTATGCTTTCTTTTTCCTTTAGTGTGTCCTTTAGTTTCTTTTTCCAAACATCTGCATAAGATCTGCAAAGTTCCAGAGCTTAAAGTCTTCCACAAAATGATTTATTTCAACTTAAAGGCTGATCCACACCTGCTGATAAAACACTTGATCGACTCCTTCCACACATTGTGGGATTATTTGAATAATGCCACCCAAATGTATGTTAGAGAGAAGGCATGGCTTGAGTTATGATAGTTGTATTGTCGCTTACGACAGGCCCAAAGGCCAAAAAATAAGACTAATGACTTGCTGCAGGAAGTCATTTAAGTATCGGCAGTAGTTATTTAGTTTTCCATGGATACGCTGGTGCTGCCTACAGAGGAGCGAACAACTGACTTCCCTACCTCTGCAGACGATTCATTCTCCTCAACAGGCAACTTTGCTAGGACAGTCTGGCGCTTCTGAATCAGAATCTGCAAGTATGGTTTCTTATTTTCATAATATTTGCTATTGATTGTTTAAATATGGACTTTTGGGCAGTGTAGAGTAATGCATGAATTTATGTTTACAGACAGTATCCTCTGTTCTCCTCTGTTCTCTGCAAAAAGACTACAAACACATGCACTTCGTGTTCTGTTTCATTGGGCTTGCAAGTTGGTTCTGAATGATTGGCTTACTCATCCGTATGTTCTAGATATGACTTGAACTGATGTGGTAAAACTGACAACATTATTAACTGTCTTTATAATAGCTTCGGAAGCACATGACGTTGTGTCTGCCAAAGATCATAGCTGCGGCTAGTAATGATTGTCTTTAATCTAAACATTTTGACTTGACTGAATTCTTTGCATTTCTGATTTTTAAAGATTGCTCACATACAACCAGTCTCAGAGGACTTGACCAGCTGCATGTATACATGCATCTGTGTACAGTATTGGGTAAAATTCACACTGCATTTTGAGTTTATATGTTGGAAATCAAATTGGCCATAATCTAAAGGGTGTTGAATTGTAATTCAGATGGATGGAAAGGGACATTTACTGAATTAAAATTAAACTGTTTTTAAAACAGTTTTTCCCACATGGAATATTTTTTCTCAAACAATTAGTCATTTTTCTCTAAGTTGAATAGGGCAGAAACACAAAAGTGAACAGAGTTAATTATTTTTCTCTCTTAATTATCTTTTTTACATTTTGAATTCAACTTTAAATCTATTCACATCTTTAAATGTATATAGTAAAAATTAAAATTACAATTCTGCATCTTAATTGCTCAAAATATACATTCAAAAACCGCTAGAGCTGTTACAGTAACTGAGCCCAATTCACCTATGGATGTTAGTTGTAGATGAACTTTAATACATCCATTACAACAACTTTAACTCCACTGACACATTTTCCACTCTTATGTCTCTTTGAGGCTGGCTTGGTAATATGTGAAGGTACGGTCACCCCACACACACCGTCTTTCCAGGCAGCTGCTAAGCCACCCAGAAATGTGAGGATCTAACAGTAGATCACAACACGACTGGCTCTGTGATGCTCCCTCACCCAACAGACAAACCCAGGTCAGTTCACACCACACTGAGCTTAGAAAGTCAGTTGTGAATACCTTACATAACCATTAAATCCTTAATATAACTATAATAATAAAATAATAATAATAATAAAACAAATGTATACACATTTTTATATTATATTTATATTATTGATGGGCTAAAATGTCAGCTCAGGTTTGTCACCTTTTCTTTTCTTCCTATGTAAATTACATTTATATTTATGTCCTTGTCTTTTGTTTTTATTGGTGTTTGCTATCATGACATACTGCTCCAAATTCTGAAATTAAAATTGCAATAACAGCAAAACCTTGCGTGTACATGGTACTGATGTGTACATAACGTTAATGTCTAGGGGTTGCCTCCATCTAGTGTTTGTGAGCAGTAATACCAATTTAAGGTTTAATTTCCTCTGCCGTTGGTTGGTCAAAGGTCTCTTCTGCTGTTGTTTATGCATTCACAAAGCTGTAAATCTACGATTCGGTTTTTGTGATATTAATAATTTTGCATATTGCCTGGTAATTTATTGGTAATAATACATTTTAGTGTTTAAGTCTAAAGGTGTCGTGTTTTTTGTGTTTGTTGTGTTTGTTGTAATATATGCATCTGATGCAATATATGCATCAGAAGACAAAAAAAAAACCAATCCTATAACAATATTAGCAGGATGTATTTATCCTGCAGTACATGCTGGGTTGCCACAAATCCTTAACAAATGTGTAGCTTTCTCCTATAGGAGAGTTTGTTCAGACAACTGTTTAACAACATTTGGTGGAATTCTGTTGATCTAATAAGTATTTTATGTAGATCAAAATAATTCACATTTCTTGATATCTGTGATTTAAAAAATCCTGTATGTTTGATTAAATTATTACAGTAATGCAATAACTTAATGGCTTATCTTAAGGTCGAATTATATTGCCAAGACAATGGTCTGCTTAAAAATGAACTTGAGGATTTTCTGTATTTCCTTTACATTAACAACATTAAATTAAAAAATGTACCCTGCTGCCTAACTGCAAGATTAAATATAATAGGAGAATTGCAAAATTAGATACATGTTTAATTAATTCTCTTAAGTATGTACACAAATTGCATTATCACATATTAAAAGCTCGGGAGGAACAGAGGACAAAGAAGCCAATGTTGTAATATCCTTTACTCTTCAGCACAAAACATGAAATAAAGACATTTTACATTATTCTGAGAACAAAAAAAAACTTTAGCTTATTGGTCTAAAGGCATGATGTGATATAATACTGGGTACATGTTAATTGGGTACTGATTGGTGGCAAAATCAAAATTTGCATGCGTTTAATCATGCAAGCACAGATGTGAGTTTTATACACAGGTGCAAACTTTCTGTGATCTCAGTGAAAGCCACAAAACCATACTGTACAAATATATAAAGCATTAATCACATAGATATGTAGACATATAGATTTGAACCGGATTTAAATTGGATACATATCTGACATTAAGACATCCGACCTGCTTCTAAACACACATCTGCTGTCTTTTATTTGGATATTTGTAACATCTGGATAATTTGTATTAACAAGCACCTCCCACACTCCCCTTAGCCCCTCTTTTTTTTTGGTTTGGGCCACTGTCCCTCAAAATGTCTGTGCACGGCCCTAAGTAGGTTTCTAGTCTAATGATTGTGTTTATTTTGTAATCACAGAGAGTCTTAACTCTGCAGTAAATGAGATAGTATGGGTTGCGTTTCCATCCAACAGCTTTTATGGGAACGAAACAGTCCAGGACCATGTTTCCCAATAGTATTGTTAGCGTTTAGGCTCGCTGCACTTTTGGAAACACGGCCTTTAATTGTTTCGTTCTTTCCAGGATTGTGTCAATTTCATAAAAACGAAATACAGGTAATGACTGACGAGCATATAAAGAATGAGCATTTACATTTGCTAGTGGAAGTTGTGAGGCTTTTAGTCCTTAAATCGCTTGTGGTCAGACTTAAGTCGCAGATTTTAGCACTTAAGACTTGCTTGACAAATATTCATAAAAGACTTGACTTTGACTTGATATTCATGACTTCAGACTTGACTCAGATTTGAGGTAAATGACCCGAAATAACTTGTCTTTTGTTTAGTAAATATCTGTTTGCAGGGCTTGAATTTCAGCGCGGGATTGCGGGGATTGCGCATAATTTAAACCATTCCTGCAAGTTTAACTTTTATAATGCGAGAAATTCCCGCACACATGTGTTTGCTTCATCTCAGATCAAATTATGAAATGCATCAACAGACGCTAAAAAAATCACCGGTTCAAACAGTCTGTCCTTATTTTTTAATTTAATTCCACAAACATCTCTGACTGTAGCTGAGCCCTGCAGCGCATCGGCGTGCTCTCTGTCACCTGCGTCACGCTGATCGTATTCTCACAAGGCTGTGAGATGCGCTCTAATATTCTGAGTCATAATGAGCTACTTTTGAAGATAGTATCTGCTTCCCAATTATATTACTCTAATCCCGAAATCTAAACATTAAATGCTGTTTTGCTCTTTATAGCGTGAGCGGATAGCGCCTAAAACGAAGCGCGAGTAAATCATCATCTCCCTGTCTTAAAATGCGCGTTTTATCCAAAGTTAACATGAATGAACATAGGACAGTATGTAAAAATAGTCTCCTGCTTACTGATATTCATCATCTCTCACGTGTGTTTCAACCGCAAGGAGACGCCAACAGCTTGGTATGCAATATTTTTTTCCTTAATTATTTAATTTCTGTCGAAATAAACATAATTCACTAAAATGTTTTTTAATAGAGAGCTTTTTGTTTTTCTTAAAATAAAAATTCTGACACTCTGACTAGATTATTTCACAATGCTTAAATATTAGAAAAAAATAATTAGGCTATATCTTAGAAAGCTGAGACATTCCTTCTTCAAAGATCAGGGCAGGCAGCAAAACAGGGCAGGCAATAAATAAACTAAACAGTCCAAGGTCAAACACAGGTAATCCAGAATGCAATGAATAAACGTTCAGAATTGTAGCCGGGGGAAACAAGAATTGGATGGAGCTTTTATAATGGTAGTTAATGGGGTGCAGGTGTGTGTGTAATCAGTCCCAGGTATGTGGCATGATGGAAATATAGTCTGAAATGAAAACCGGTTAATATTATGGCGACAGTTCCCTCTGGTGGTGCGGAGAAGGCAGAGCAGGAACCTCCTTTGTAACAGAGCCCCCCTCCCTGTGAGCAGCTCCTGACGCAAGAAGAAAAACGGTGTCGGGGCCTACCGCGAGGTCGAGGGGCCAGCTTTCCTGGATGTGTCCTGTAAAATTCCTCCCTGAGCGTGGGATCTAGGATATCCCCAGTGTTTACCCAGGACCATTCCTCCGGGCCGTACCCCTCCCAGTCGACCAATTACTGGAGTACGCTGCCTCGGCACCTGGAGTCTAGCAGTTCGTGGACTCGGTAAGCCTCCTCGCCATCCACCAAAATGGGAGGAGTCTGCTCTCTGGGCCCCTCCTCCAACTCTCCAACCGGACCACCAGCAGGTTTCAACAGGAACATGTGGAAAGTGGGTGAGATGCAGTAGTTGTTAGGCAATTCCAAATGAAATGATATTGGGGTTGTCTTAATTTTGAATTGACCTACATTCCTGGGACTGAGTTTTTTGCAGGGTAGTCTTAGGCGGAGATCTCGAGTGGATAATCAGACCCATTGTCCAGGTGGGTAGACTGGACCCGGACGTCAGTGCTGGTTTGCTTGGTGAGTCTGGCGCCGTACCGTATGCAATAGATGGGTGTGTGCTCAAACCCAAACCTCCTCGCTGTGATGCAACCAGTCCAGCCAGTTTCCAGTGACCAGGAAAATAGTGGTAACTATGGGTGGTAACCTAGGATGCATCGAAACGGTGTCATACCAGTGGCAGGTTTAACCAGTGAACTCTGGGCGTACTCAGCCAACTTAAGAAACCCACTCCAGTTCGTCTGCCATTGAAGACAGCATTAGCATAGGAACCGGATAATCTCTTGGTTTAAACTCACATTAACGTTTAAGTATTTGAAGAAAGAGGACAACACACTGGAAGTGAATTGTGGGCCTCGGTAAGAGACGTCTTCGAGCAGACCGTAAAACCTAAATGCGTGGTTGCAGAGTAATTCAGCAGTTTCGGAGGCAGTGGCAATGCTTTCCTGGGTTGAAGAGTAAAGGATCTTGTCGGTCTGGTGAGAGAGAGCATCTGCTTTGGTATTTTTGAACACTGGTCAATAGGTAACTGTGAAGTCAAAATGAGTGAAGAACAATGCCCATCTTGCCTGCCTTGGATTCAGACGTTTGGCAGAACATAGATATTCTAAATTTATGATCAGTCAGGACTGTGAACGGACGTGATGCCCCCTCGAGCCAGTGTCGCCACTCTTCAAAAGCAAGTTTCATGGCCAGTAATTCCCTGTTGCCTACGTCATGGTTCCGGTCAGCAGGTGAGAACTTTCGAGAGAAAAAGGCACAAGGGTACATCTTGGGAGGTGAACTGTGGCGTTGGGAGAGAATGGCCCTGACCCCGGTGTTGGAGCCGTCTACTTCAACAATGAAAGGTTGTTTGGGATCAGTGTGTCAGAGAATGGGTGCTGTGGTGAAGCGTTTCCTCAGCTCTTGGAAGGCGAGTTGGACTTTGGGGGACCAGACTAGTCTTGTAGATTTCCATTTAGTTAGTAATGTTAAAGGGACTACCACAGAGCTGAATCCTCGAATGAATCTTGAATAAAAGTTGGCTGGATGAGTTTTTCTAGGACCATTCTCATATTCTCATCTAAATCAGCATATTCGGAAGGCAGGGAGGCAGACTCTGGTACTTCTCTCATCTCCTGGTAATCATAGCAGGGGGGTTGGCGAATCACTCTGGCTAGGCAGTGGTCATGACAGATTGTGCCCCATTGAACGATTTGCCCCTCTTTCCACGAGATGACAGGGTTGTGTTTACGTAGCCATGGTAAACCAAGAATTACGGTGTGGTTAGATGAGGGAATGACATAGAACCGGATCTCCTAGAAGTGTAGGGCACTGACTTGCAGCTTTGCCCCCTCTGTGATCTGTTGGATCCTGCCCTCACCGAGGGGACGACCATCTAGTGCCTCTACAGTGTAATAAATGTAGATGATTAATATTGAGGTTTGTTCATGAATAAAGCATTCTTCACCAAAGCTATAATTATTCATGAACAAGTTCACTCAAAATTAATGTAATAGTACTATTCTCCACCATTCCCTGTGTAAGGAAAACAAATGTTATTCCAAACAAGGAATATTAATAATTGATTAGGATCAATCAATTATTTGGGGAAATCTAAACCAATGTAATACATTGATTTAGCACTCATATACAGCATGTAGCAAAGTTTAGCAGGATTAGGGACTCCAGATTATGAGTATGAACCACCACAACATTATGTGTGATATAAACAAGATTTTATTAACTACACTAAACACATACTACTCTAACATACACACAACACACATACAGTTTAGCATCTAAAAAGGTTAAGGCAGAGTAAAGAATAAAGTATAAGGTTATTGGAAAGCCAGCAGATCAACAGCCCGAATGAACCATCAGTTTCTTAATTTCAGCACAATTTAGTAAAAGGGCTAATGGCAGCTAAAGCTCCAATTGGTAAGACCAAGTGTGATACTTGCATGTCTTGCCCATTGAAAGAAAGTGTCCTGATGCAGTTAGTTGAGGCTCCAGTTGATCTTCGTTGGATGTTGTATTGATGAGAGAAATGGATGTTGTTTGATGCAGAGGTCTTTGATGAATGGAAAGACTAGGCCGCAGCCTGGCACAAGCTTAGAGATCTGCTGAGAATTTCTTCTAACTCAGCATTCTTATCCTGTTGAGAGTTCTTAAAGGACTGTGGAAGATGGCCCGAGGAAAAGGCCAGGAAGAGTGGAAGCTGGGCGAGGGCAAGGCGAGAGCAGAGCAAAGAATGTCAGGGAGGAGAGTGTCAGAGAGTCCTGTGTTCTTGGACACTGGTCTTTAAACTGTGATGATGTCACGCCCTGAAGAGCTGTATAAGCCAATCAAAAGTTATCCTCTCTGAGAGAAAGTTAAGGAAGACAAACTTCCTCTGTCTTCCAACATGCTGTTTTGCATATGGAATTTGATCGGATATCGAGGGGGAAACCAAAGTTATCACAATGTTATGGGCACTAATGTTAAGGATATAAAAAATGCATCTCATAGATACTAAACACAAATACATGTGATCTTGATTAGTAGAGTAACTAAACATTTAAACATTAAATGTGCACAGATTAATATATATAAACATAAAACATCAAAAACATGTAACCCCATGGGGGTGTATATACATTTCTATTATGTATTCTTAAGTGAATAAAATTGTTTCTTTGTGTGTTCTCAAAGGAAATGCAGTGAGAGTGAATCTCTACATTTATTTGGGTTGTAAAACAGTCCTATCTGTGTGTTGCTATGGTCACCGGAGGTCTGGTTCTGTCTCTGAGTGTTAATTGCAGATTGGGGGTAGCTTTACAGACACTCCAAGAGCATAGTTTGTTGAGTGAGATTTATGTAGTTTTATTAATGAAATATAACCAGTTGTTGTGTGTCTGGTCTGTCTCAGACACTACATATCTTTCCTTCCGCACGCTGTTGTCTGACCTGTAGACAATGGCGAGCGATGGAAAATGTGCATGAAGATCAGACACACATCCAGCACACAAGCCAAATAGATCGTGGTGGGCTCTCTGGCCATTGGTGCTTTCTGGGTTGTGGTGATGCCACGGTGGATGCTATCTTTAAATGATGCTGTGGCTGTACCAATGTTTAGGTCACAGGATGGTGCAGCAGGTGTCAAGGCAGCATCAGAAGTTGTTTCTTCCTAGTACTGTTCAGGTGAGATCTGTTTGAGGAGCTCTTTCACTCGTGTCAGCAGCTCCTGTGATTCAGGTATAAATGGGTCCTGCTCTCCTGGTGAGGACTCACCTTTGCACCTGTTCAAATAGTCTTGAGGTGGATGACGATGCTGTTGTCTGTTGGGCATCCAGGTTTTTTTTTCAGATGGTCTGGTCCATGGCTTCTCCCAGCAGCTGGTCTGCTACCTAGGTCTGTGTAGTGTGTGGTCGTGAGGCCACATGGGGGTCAGGAGCCATCTGGATTGTAACAGCCTCAGATATTAATTAGAGAGTGGGGGGTAACCAACACTACCCACCGAGGGGGGCCAAGGGTCCCAAAAAACCATGCCATCCCCAAAGATCGTATCATCCCCTTCACCCTGTTGCCGATCGTAAAATTGGTAATAGGTCAGAAACCCGTGTTTTCCTAATGCTCTTTTGGGATCACTAAGTGGTACTAGGGTAGACTCAGTGTCTCCCTCAGCCCTTTTGCTGATCGTAAACGGGTGATGGGTAGACAGCCTCCCCAGCTTCAAAAGCATTCCATCAGGGGAATCAAGATCTTGGGCGAGGAAACATTTGCAGGAGAGCCAGATGTTTAACTAAGCCCTAAGTGAAAACCCCTCATATCCAAAGCCATATCACTAAATAAGCTGTTCTAAATGTATATATGTATATTTCTGTATTGCATGTCTGTATCCATATTATGCCACCCTGTTCTAAACACAGGGGCAATATTTACTATATTCTGTGCTTATATTATGCAATTATAATAGCATTATTGTGTATGTGTGTTAAACCCTGTCAGGTTTAGTTTTGAAACAAGGCTCTTTGAAATTCCTGATAATTGGTGTATGCCACGATACCATAGCTGGCATCTACATCTTCAAATAATAACCCTCACATTATTAACACAAACTCTGCAAGCCCCATTCTATATGCAAATAAGGTGTCGGGTTGAAACAAAGGACCTGTTCCCAGGTGACTTACAGATAGTTGATGGTTCGTGCAGATGTGTTAAGTTGCTTGTGATATTGCCATTCTGTTACTTTTTCTATCTTTCCTGCTTTTCTTTATTTGTATTGTCATAGTGTATTATTTGTCTATAGTTAGTCTTGTTTGTCTTGGTGTCAGTGGCGGCTGGTGCTAAAAAAATTTTGGGGGGCGCAAACAACTGAGAAAAAAATAAAACTGTTAAGCCCCGAGTGTAGGCGCAACCGCGATCACTTGACTGCTGCTGAATTTGCAAGTACAGTCGATCTGGTCCAAAATCCTTGGAAAATTCTTCATCCGAACGCCTCGCAAATAGGTATCTTTGTAAACATGTAGTAATGTGAAGTATATGTTATTTTTGTAACAAAGACTCAGTACTAGAGGGATCCATGTGCAGTACTTTATTAGAAAGCGTGGTCAAACAGGCAAGGGTCAAAACCAGCAAACGGGAACACAAGGGATATCCAGAGAGTAACAAAGTCCAGGCAAGGGTTCAAAAAGGCAGGCAGCAAACAACAGAGTAATCCAAATGCAGGCAAAGGGTCAAAAAGGCAGGCAGCAATAAATCCAATAAAAGATAAACAGTCCAAGGTAATACACAGAAATCCAATCCAAAGAATAAACGCTCAGAAATGTTAACACAAGGGAATCGCAATGAGTATTGGTTCGAGGTGAGTATTTATACAATTCATAATGATAAATGGCCGCCACCTGTGAGGGGCGCGGCCCAGGTACGGGGCTTATGGGAAATGTAGTCTTTAGTATTCGGGAGATGGCTCCCGCTGACGGCCACTAGAGGGAGCCACAGAGACCGGATTCATGACAGAGCCCCCTCCCTGCGAACGGCTCCCGACGTGAGGATCAGTCCGGCGCCAGGGTCTCCCATGAGGACATGGGCTGGTCGACCTGGGAACCGTTGATGAAATTCGTCCAGCAGAGAAGGATCCAGGATGTCATTAGCGGGGACCCAAGATCGCTCCTCAGGACCGTATCCTTCCCAGTCGACCAAATACTGTAGGCGGCTGCCCCGGCGCCTCGAATTGAGGATGGATCTGACCCTATACGCCTTCTCGCCATCCACGATGATGGGAGGAGGCCCCTGCTCTCCGGCCTCTTCTAGGACCTCCGTTCTAGGGGGACCGCCAGCGGGCTTCAACAGGGATACATGGAAGGTTGGAGAAATACGATAGTGAGCAGGGAGACAAAGTGTATATGACACAGGAGTAATTTGTCTGAGTATCTTAAAAGGGACCCACGTACCTGGGCCTGAGCTTTTGACAGGGGAGGTGTAACCTGAGGTCCTTCGTGGAGAGCCAAACCCATTGGCCTGGAGCGTAAGGTGGGTGCCGGATACGTCGTCGGTTGGCCTGCTCAGTGGTTCTCCGGACTGCCCTCTGGAGGTGAACGTGAGCGGCGTTCCACGTCTCCTCGCTCCTCTGCATCCAGTCGTTTACAGCGGGAAGATCCAAAGGTTCACCGGTCCAAGGGAACAGGGGAGGTTGAAAACCCAGAACACATTGGAATGGGGTCAAGTTGGTGGCTGGCTTTCGAAGAGAGTTCTGTGCGTATTCCGCCCACATAAAATATCGACTCCAGTCAGTTTGGTTTCTGTGACAGTAGGTTCGTAAGAATCGTGTTAATTCCTGATTCATCCTTTCGACCTGGCCGTTGGATTGAGGATGATACCCTGAGGTTAGGCTGACGTTTATCTGAAGCAGTTGGCAGAAAGCAGACCAGACTCGGGATGTGAATTGAGGACCCCTGTCCGAAATGATGTCCTCGGGCAATCCGTAGAAACGGAAGACCTGGTTGCAGAGATGCTCTGCTGTCTCGAGAGCTGTGGGGAGCTTGGGAAGAGGAATTAATCGACATGCCTTGGAAAAACGATCAATTATGGTGAGTATGGTTGTGTTACCTTGGGAGGATGGGAGATCTGTGACGAAATCGATGGCTATATGGGACCATGGACGTTGCGGAATGGGTAGAGGTTGCAAGAGACCTGCAGGAAGATGACGAGGGGACTTAGACATGTTACAGGTCTTGACAAAGTCAATGGTGTCTGTTTGTAGGGTAGGCCACCAGAATTTCTGAGACAGAAGATGCAAAGTAGCTGTGATTCCAGGATGGCCTGAGCTGGGGAGTGTGTGAACTTGATCAATTACTCTGGAACGTAGTGCCTGAGGAATGTAGGTCAGGTTAGCGGGACACCCCGGAGGAGTAGGATCTGTGGATTGAGCTTGACTGATTTCTGTCATAATGTCCCATTGGACAGGGGCTAAAATTAACTCTGGGGGTAGTATGTGTTCAGGACTAGGAATTGAGCGTTCTGCTTCATATAGTCTGGAAAGGGCGTCGGCTTTGGTGTTTTTTGAACCTGGTCTGTAAGTGACCTTGAAATTAAAACGGGTAAAAAACAATGCCCAACGGGCCTGACGATGATTAATTCTTTTGGCTGACTTCAGGTATTCGAGATTTCGATGATCGGTAAGCACAGTAAATGGGTATGTAGCTCCCTCCAGCCAGTGTCTTCACTCCTCTAACGCCATTTTCATGGCAAGTAGCTCCCTGTTTCCCACGTTGTAATTCTGTTCAGCAGAAGATAGTTTGTGTGAGTAGAATGCACAGAGATACATCTTTGGAGGGTTACCGTGTCGTTGAGACAGCACAGCGCCTACTCCCGTACTGGATGCATCTACCTCCACCACGAACTCCTTCTCTGGGTGACGTAGTATGGGGGCTGTGGTGAAGCGCCTCTTTAGATCCTCAAAGGTGGTAACAGCTGCAGGAGACCAAGACAAACGATTAGTACCCTTCTTTACCATGGCAGTTAGAGGGGCTACCACCAAACTGAAGTTCCTTATGAAACGTCTGTAGAAATTGGCGAATCCTAGGAAACGTTGGAGCTCCTTCAATGTTCTAGGTTGTGACCAGTTCAGCACAGCATTCACCTTCTTGTCATCCATAGCGACCCCCTCGGGGCTAATCACATAGCCTAGAAATGATACTTTGGAACAGTGGAATTCACACTTTTCAAGTTTGGCATATAGCCGATTTTCAATTAATCTTTTCAGTACTGACCTGACGTGTTTTACATGATCCTGGACATTGTCGGAATAGATCAGAATGTCGTCAATGTAGACAATGACCCAGCGATTTATCATATCTTGGAAAACTTCGTTTTTGAAGGCCTGAAAGCAGGAGGGGCTGTTGGATAGACCAAAGGGCATCACCCGATATTCGTAGTGTCCAGAGGTGGTGGAGAAGGCTGTCTTCCACTCGTCACCCTTGCGAATTCTTATTAGATTGTAGGAACTGCGAAGATCTAATTTGGTGTATATCTTGGCTGTGCGTAATTGTTCTAATGCTGAAGGTACTAGAGGCAGAGGATAGCGAAACTTAACTGTTACATCATTGAGGCCACGGTAGTCGATGCATGGTCGTAGACCCCCATCTTTCTTCTTGATGAAGAAGAAGCCTGCAGATGCTGGTGACGTTGAGGGTCTAATGAAACCCTTCTTGAGTTCTTCTCGTATGTATTGCTGCATAGCTTCGGATTCTGGTTGTGAAAGAGGGAAAATGCGGCCCTTAGGGATCTCAGCGCCTGGGACGAGGTCTATGGCGCAGTCACAGGATCGATAAGGTGGTAGTTCAGTAGCTTTGGTCTCACTGAAAGCGAGTGAGAGGTCTGCATAGACTTCGGGCAACTTTGGGACCTGGGAACATGTAACACTGGAGACAGACAGGCGACATGATAAACTGAACTTGATACAATTATTTTTACAGTAAGGAGACCACTGGATGATCTCACGAGTGGCCCAGGAGATAATGGGACTGTGAAGGTCTAGCCAGGGGAAACCCAGGATAATTGGTGTTAGTGGTGAGTCGATAACAAATAAATGGATGGTTTCTTCGTGTAGGACCCCTATCTTTAGTTTCAGGGCGGTGGTGGTCTGGGAAACTTGACCTGAACCTAGGGGTCTTCCATCTACTGCTGCTACTGCTACAGGAGAGGAGATTGGGAGTAAAGGTAAGTTATGAGCTTGTGCAAAATTTCTATCAATAAAGTTTCCTGCAGCTCCAGAATCAATGAGTGCCTGTGTCTCAATGGTAGAATCATTATGCGTGAGGATTACAGAGACTTTGAAACTTGTGAGGGAGTGAGAATCAGTACTCACCGAGCGACCCTTGGAGGCTAGAATAGGACAGCTAGTTCGCAGGTGACCTGACTGCCCACAGTATAAGCACAAACATTCCCTTACTCTCCGTTCCCGTTCCACGAGTGTTAGCCTGGTTCGAGCTACCTGCATAGGTTCGGGTTCTGGCTCTGATGGAGTGGAAGGAACGCCTCGGGTGACCTCAGAAGTAGACATACGGGATCGCAGTAGATTATCCAGACAGATAGACAGATCAATATAGCCATCTAGATTCTTTCCCTCATCCCGGCAGGCCAGTTCAGCTTGTAAGGCGGTATTTAGACCCCGTCGATAGGTGAGTTTCAGGGGTTCCTCATTCCAGCCGGATTGTGCTGCCAACGTTCTAAATGCAAGTGCATATTCAGCCGCAGATTTATTTCCTTGCTTTAGCTCCAGGAGTAATTCACCTGCTCCGCGTCCATCAGTAGAATGCTGAAACACATTTCGAAATTGTTGTAAGAAACGATCAAATGTGGGGAAAGCAGGTCGATTGTGGCGCCAAATGGCGGTAGCCCAGTCTAGCGCCTTGCCAGTCAAGAGGGAGCAAACGAAGGCTATGCGGCTGCTATCTGAGGGGTACAGGTAAGGCTGTTGTTTAAGAAAAAGAGAGCATTGTAAAAGAAACCCTTTGCATTTACCAGGGGACCCATCATACTTATTTGGAAAGGCCAGGCGAGGACCCGCGGGGGCTGGCACGTTCGCCATAGGGAGCGGTGGCGAAGGGTCTATGGCTGGCCCGGGTCCGGCTGTGACTCGAAGTACTTGCAGCGACTTGACCAGTTCCTCTGTGAGGGAAGTGAGGCGGCCCAACTGCTGTTGGTGGACTGCAAGCATCGATGCCTGGGTGGTGAGCTCAGAGCTCAGCTGAGACATGGCTGCTGGATCCGGTGTTGGCGAAGTCTTCTGTAACAAAGACTCAGTACTAGAGGGATCCATGTGCAGTACTTTATTAGAAAGCGTGGTCAAACAGGCAAGGGTCAAAACCAGCAAACGGGAACACAAGGGATATCCAGAGAGTAACAAAGTCCAGGCAAGGGTTCAGGGCAGGCAGCAAACAACAGAGTAATCCAAATGCAGGCAAAGGGTCAAAAAGGCAGGCAGCAATAAATCCAATAAACGATAAACAGTCCAAGGTAATACACAGAAATTCAATCCAAAGAATAAACGCTCAGAAATGTTAACACAAGGGAAAAACAAGACTTCGCAATGAGTATTGGTTCGAGGTGAGTATTTATACAATTCATAATGATAAATGGCCGCCACCTGTGAGGGGCGCGGCCCAGGTACGGGGCTTATGGGAAATGTAGTCTTTAGTATTCTGGAGATGGCTCCCGCTGACGGCCACTAGAGGGAGCCACAGAGACCGGATTCGTGACCATTTTTTTAGTTTAGATATTATTTTCTAAGAATTTTTTTAGTTTAAACAAATATTTAAAGAGCTCATATTATACACATATTTACAAGATGTAATATAGTCAGTCTCAGGTGTGTCCAGAATGTGTCTGTGAATTTCAGCTCAAAATACCCCAGATTAATTACAGATTTCTGAATTGCTAAAACACTAAACTCCATTCTCATAGCTAAATGTCCAGTTGTCTAAACCCATTGTTCACTCATTCACTCTTTTGGCAAAACCTTAAATAATTAGGACTCTTTTTGCAAATTTGCACACTGTTTTGCACTTTTGCCCTGATACTTTTTAATACAACTGGGCAATAATTTGTAACATTATATTTGGGCAACTTTAGGCTCAAACCCACATGAGCCAGCACTAACTGTGCCAGATCATTGCCAAAACTGGCCCAGACGTCTTATAACACAACTGGGCCACATTTGTACCATTATATTTGGGCGACTTTAGGCTCAAACCCACATGAGCCAGCACTAACTGTGCCAGATCATTGCCAAAACTGGCGCAGATGTGTTATAACACAACTGGGCCACATTTGTACCATTATATTTGGGCCACTTTAGGCTCAAACACACATGAGCCAGCACTAACTGTGCCACATATTTACCCAATCTGGCCCTGATACATTTTAATACAACTGGGCCACATCTGCAACATTACATGTGGGCCACTTTAGGCTCAAACCCACAAAAGCCAGCACTAACTGTGCCAGATCATTGCCAAAACTGGCCCAGACGTGTTATAACACAACTGGGCCACATTTGTACCATTATATTTGGGCCACTTTAGGCTCAAACACACATGAGCCAGCACTAACTGTGCCACATCTTTGCCAAATCAGGCTTGGATACATTATAATACAACTGGGCCACATTTGCGGCAGCTTGTGAGGGCCATATTTGGTTTATACCAAGATAAGCCCTTGTCAAATGTGCCACATTTTTTCCAGTGGTGGGCCATATTTGTTATGTAATATTTGGGCCATATTCACCATTTACCACATGGGCCCACGTTAGGTTCACATTCAGATTACAAATTGCTGTGAGTACCGCATCTTTGCCTAAAAAGGCCCACACGTGACTTGTTATATTCGGGCCATATTTGCTACTTTACATGTGGGCCACTTCAGTTTCACATCCACTTTCTCAGGGCCATAAGGCGACCTGCAGTGCCGCATCGTTACCTGAAGTGGCTGGGATATTTTTAAAGTTTCCCATAGAACTTATTTCAGATGCAATTCTTTTGAAGTCGCATAGAAATTGGAGCAAAATTGGAAACAAACTGGAGGTATTTCATATAGCATGGAAGGAGAGTACTTTAAACTACAGAAAGGCCTACACACTTTTGAACACACTTTCACACTCCAAGTAATTTATTTAATGTCTATGTGGAAGTGCATCAAAAAAGAGATCTGATCTTTTGCCTACAAAGTGATAGGGTTAATTCTGACTATGTATTGTTCATCAAGCTGGACAACTTTCACAACTACACTCATTAGCTCTGCCTAACAGGATGTTGGCCATTTTGGATTGTATGTGGATTTTTGGTAAATTCCAGGCTCCGAATTTTTTTTAATTCATCTTAGGGAATTTATGGGGTTGTTACCAAATTTGACAAATATTATGCCAAGACACTGAAGATGCTAAACTGGGATTTTTCATATCTTAAAAAAGGGATTTTTGATATTTCAAAGGATGTTACCATGGTGATGCAATTAATCTATATCTTCTGTGTGCATTAAGTAATTTTGTTGAAACTTGGGCTGTACATTTGGTCCTAGGGACTAATGACACATTTCAGGTTTGGGTTACCATACCTGACAAAACACTTTCACATAGTAAACCCTCTAAACATTAGAGCTGGGAAAATGTTGATTGTCCATGCTTTACTGAAGAGCAGTTTTTGTTCAGTTACTGGTTCAGTAGCGGTAGAGCAGTTCTGGTTCATTACTTTCACTGTAGCGGTCCGCCCTATGTCTGATTTGTCCCACCACAGTTTCAAAATGAACCAAAAATACTTTTACACCCCTCATAATAACATAAAACCAGTTTTTTTTGCAAAATGCAGACAAAATTAATATTTTTATATTTTCATTAATATACTTTTTTTTCTAAAGATATCCAACTGTCATCTTATAAATTTGCTTTTAGCAATGTTTGAAAAAATGTAGGTCATTTGGACTGGAAGGAAACACTAGGAACAACATACATTTACAATGAGTTTAAAAACAAATATAATCAGCTTATGTTAATGGCATTTTACACTAAATTCTTGAAAAGGACCTCACCAATTATAAATTAATGAGTTAGTAAAGTAAGTGCTGCTACTGTACAGGAATAAAACCCAGGTTTATTGATTATCTGAATTACATTAACTTAACTGAGGGTGACAGGAGTACAGCTGAGAAGGATGATGACCAAGATGCTCCTTTATGATGCTCCTTTTTGTCTTGAAAGAATGGCTGTATGTGACTACCCAAACTTTAGATATAAATTACTAACTGAAATGCTAAATTAATTAGGTAATTTACAGTCACTACACAGAATAACCCTTACAACTATACTAATAACCGCATCCAGATAACTCTCTACAATTCGACCCACTGAAGCCACTGAAGCAGGGTATCAATTCCTCCGGTTTGGCTACCAAAACAATGGTGCCAGCACATCGGATGACATCCTCTCTGTTGACATTGCCAAAATTTGGCGAAGAATATGTGGTTTGCTTGGTAAAAGAGCATACCAAAGTGAAGCTGGACAAAAAATACAAGTTCAATTGCAGTGTCAATGTATTGTGGTTGCTAGTTATTCTGTTATTCTGTAAGAGAAACATTTTGCTACTAATTGTTTAACACTGATGTAGCCTAAATAAAGCATCCTCTAAAACAGTATGTCAATTTACAGAATTTAAATAAATTGTATGTCTGCGGTAAGCTGTTTCAATTCTATTTGCATGCAGTGTCAGATATAGTGAATGGAAATGTATTAGTACAGGCAAATTGCTACTGGTCAAAGTCACAAAACGAGGATCCCTATAAACTACAGTTTGTTCAATGTTTGGAAAGTTTAGCCCTCAGTCCAAAAACATACTTTAATCCCTACTGAATCCCTAACCTAAATGATCATTCATTAAAGGTATTTTGTGCTCTCGTGTTCAGTATTTGGACACAAATGTATTGCAGTATTTCAGAAGTTCTTCACTTTAGTTTCAGACATAACTCCAAAAGTGCAAAAAATCTTCACAATGGTCACTCTGTAGGAAAAAGACATTATCAGTTTCGAAATGCATGCGCACAAATGTAATCCTGCATATTATTTTAAAAGAAGCACCTTCATCCTGTGGACCCATACTTTTCTTAGTTCTTTATGTGTTGAAATAGTGAAAACTAAGATAAGGGTATCATTGTTTAGAATTAGAGCAGCCAGGTATGCTGCAATAACACAGGTGAGAGGATTGAGCCACAGTTTTGACTGTGTTGTGATGGTACCGGAAGTGGCAATACACTGCTTCACTGACTGAAACAAGTCTATGGCAAAGTAAATTTGTGGATTGGAAACAAAAACCGTGAAAGCGTAAATAAAAACGTGATAAACCATGATTTGCGAAAAAAAAACAACAACTTTAAAATACGGTTTGTTTAAAAACTATGCTATACTTTTCCCATTGATTGCTTTAAGTTTTTCTTCTTTCACATTATTTTGTTCATTTCATTTTTAAGTTTTCATTTGTTCATTTCATTGTTCATTTCATTTTTAAGTGTTTATTTTTTTGGCAAATAAATCACATACAACTGCAACGAACTGGGCAGTACTCAAGACACCGAAGCGATCTGACAGACTTCTGTCTGACAGATTTCTGTATCATCGATGTAATCGATGTATCCTCTGCTCAATAAATAATGCCTGTGAATTGGTTACGTTTTTTTGACAGTAGAGTTACGTTGGTGAAATCGTATTCGTAACGAAGAAAGTGCAATCATAAAGTTGCATTTCATGTTTGTAATTCTTGTTTTCAAAACTTATTCATTCGTATTCTGACGGATAAAATACACACAATACATTTTATGTGCGATTAAACTCATTCGAGAGTTTACAAATATTTATTTTTTGCACAACTATAGACTAATATGCACGCATATCTATCTTATGAACACGAATATTTTGACAGCTTCCTTACCCCATAAAACACCTTTCAAATGTAGACGTAGCCACAGTTTTGACCATTTATGAACTCTATCTCATTTACCGTGTGTATGTTTTGTATGTGACATATACGCTTACGCATTTCAGTAATATAGCGAAGCATTTCAAGTTACCAATATTTATATTTAGATACGGATTCCATGTCTGCAAAACTTTCTAAAAAAACACTGAATCGAATCACCGAATTAGTCGCAATACAAAGTCCTAACAAACATAAAAGTGCCCTTCTTTGTTGTCCCTTTTTACCATTTTTCACCCTAATTCTCCGTTTTGCATCGTCATGATTACAACTGCGAGTTCAAATGCATTTGTTGTCATAGCTGCTCATTGTCGGTGAGTCATTAGATGACGTCACCGATCCGACACAGTCACATGTCCGCGCACTAAGAGCAGAAGGAAGAGCTCGCTACCGCTCGAGAGACTTAGTAGTATAGCAACAGCCTGCAAGTAGGTCTGGCTCTCACAGCATGCAATTCGAGACTTTTATTTCATTACAGAGCGGAGTGTAGCGAATATAGCAGCCTGTAAGTGACAAATTACCGCTGCGTTTGGGGCGCCCAGGCAAACGCATTCGCACCTTAAACAAATTTGCGGCCTAGCTGCTGTGCGGGGAAATCTGAAATCAAGGGAATACATAGGTTAAGGAGGAAGCGAAGGTTTGTGCTATGGGCTTACTGTCACAGGGCTCACCGCTTAACTGGGAAGAGACCAGGAAACACGCTGACCATGTGAGAAAGCACGGCATTCTCCAGTTCCTCAACATTTACAACAAGGTGAAAGACCGACAGAAGGATGTGCTCAAGTGGGGAGACGAGGTGAGCATGCTGGATGTGTAGATGATTAAAATTTCAGATTTGTTTACGACACATTATTGTTTTGTTACAAGTGATTCGTGATACGACACAACTCATTTGAACCTTGAGCGCGAGAATTTTAATTAGTGGCGCTTGAGAAGCAAAGCATCACTATTCCTGTCCTGCATACTACTACTTTTTCTGGACAAAACTGTTTGGACACGGTTCTGGACACGGTTTGTTATAGACCCATGAATGAGGGGTCAAATCTATGGGATTAATTTTATGCCAATAAGAATGAACGCAAATGAAACGAACAAAAACAAATAATCACAAATACAAAAACACATTGAAAATAAAAACAATAACCTTAATGGCAAAAGTGTAGCATGGTTTTCAGATAAACCATATTTAAAAAAAACCCGTTTCTAATCTTTTTCGCAAATCACAGTTTTCGATTTCAAACCGCCAATCTACATTCAGACCTCACATGTGGGCAGAGCTTAATTGTGCTTTACTTTTATTGGCTAGTGAGATTTTGGTGGACAGCTCTCTGACCTAGAACTAGACTTAAATGGAGATCTGGACAAACCAACTAAGAAGAGAACAATCTGGGTACAGTTATTTGTATAAAACTTTATCACAGTGGAATTGATTACGCCAGAAGTGCTCATCGAAGCAGTGTATCGATTCTTCTGTTTTCGCCAGCAAAACAGTGGCCCTGCCACATTGGATGACATCCTCTCTGTTGACATTGCCAAAATTTGGCCAAGAATATGTGGTTTGCTTAGTGAAAGAGCATACCAAAATGAAGCTGGACAAAGATATGAGTTCCTCTTTGAAAAGCTTATTTTTAACTACAAGCCAATTGCAGTGACAACATTTACATTTATTCATTTGGCAGACGCTTTTATTCAAAGCGACTTACAGTGAATTTAAGGTATACATTTTTATCAGTACTTGTGTTCCCTGGATCGAACCCACAACTTTTGCGCTGCTAGCGCAATGCTCTACCAGTTGAGCTACAGGAACATATTCAACATATTCGGTTAGCAGTTGCCAATAGACTTATAACCTCCTTCCTTTGGATGCAGCAGCACATATAGTGAACATGTCTGAAAACATACTCCAGTCCCTACTTACTGAAACAACATTCATTAAAGGTATTTTGTGCTCTTCTGAGTTCTGTATTTGGACACAAATTACCTTCAGTGTCTAAGAATGTTTCGCAATGAACTGTCAAACACACTTGTAGCACAGTGTGTAGCACTGTGTGGTTTTTAAGGTGCATTATAAGTAAAACTTGATTGATTGGTTTTGGGTAATATTTTGTGCCATGGTTGGTAATGTAACAAAGCTGTAACAGAAAAGAGCAGCCGAGCAGTTGTTCAATATAGTGTCATGTTGCATTATGGATAATGCCTTGCTCTTGAAGGTGGAGTACATGTTGGTGGAAATGGATGACAAAATTGAAAAGGCACGCCTGGTTCTGAATGGGAAGGATGTTTTGGAAACCCTTCAGGAAAAAGGTGAAAACATCAACCCTAAGTGAGTAAAGATTCTTTGTGTTTGTCAGAAATATTCATAAAATACTGGCCAATGATTAGCAAAGCTTTAAATACAAGGTAAAAAATACTCCTTTTTTGTATTAATGTTTAAGAATAAAGAAAAAATCCATATTATTGTGTCCCTGATATTTATGTAATATTGAATTACCTGGATCCTGTTGATTCCCCCTCTTCATGAAAAGCTAAAATTAAGACATTTTCCACATTGAATATTAGAGCTGGTATTGCGCCGAATTGGTGATTTGATTCAATTCTTAATTATATGGTTTCAATCCGCTTTGATTTCGATTCAATATCGATTAGTTATCAGTATTACCTTAAAAATGTTAGTTTTGTGCTCTAAAAGTAATTTAAACACTCATAGGGCACAAAAGTCACATACACAACAAATGGTAAATGAGATCATAAATGGTCAAAACTTAGGCTACTTGGGCTCAAAATTCTTATGTCCCTGTGCTGCGCATGAGTAAAACATGGGACACTTGGACATGCATTATTTCCGTTTGCCATTTATATAACATTTAAGTTCAACATTTATTTAACCGCTTTATTAATATGATCAAATATTTGTAACAGACACAGCTGCCACCCGCTGCATATGATCATATGTGATTGAGAATGAGCAATGACCTTACCAGCTGCCGACAGAGAGACCCACTGGATAAGTGGGTTTCACTTGCACTTACAGCTACTCAAACTGTCTTTATAAGCATATTGTGTGTTTATTCATTTCACAGAAACCCACATGGTCACCTAATAACTACAATAAAAGTTTTTAACACTAATAGGAACATATAAATAAATCACTAGTAATTGCTGACACCGTTATTCTCTGTTTTGTCAGAGGCAAAGTGACAACGCATCTTTTATTACGTTAAATGGACATTTTCACCTTTAATAGGTCACTGTCATCAACTACTAGCATTGTACTAGATTGTCATTTTCTAAAATAGTTTCAAGCACATTTTCTAGTGTACATACAGTGTTATCAGCGCTATTTTCCGCTGATAGACAACATCGTCTATCATGTTAGTTTGGGCTGAATGGTCACTTGACTGTGGACAAAATGTGGACAAAAGGCAAAAATAGGGAGAAATTATTCTGTTAAGGACAGTGAGTGAATTCTATTTTTCTTTAATGGTTAACATTAATGCCATAGACAGCAGCAGGAATTTAAAGGCTACTGTCACTTTAAAGCCTAATGCATCCAATATTATATTGACACACATCAGATTTTGTTCCAGCTGTTGACATGCACAAATCAGTAAGTTTATGTAAATACTTGTCAAAAACTTGGATGTTATACCAAAAAGCCCTTTTACATAAGTTTTTTCATACTGTGTATGGCTTTATTAAGCACAAATGTATGTAATGTATGTTCTCCAGTTACCTGTATCTACATAGACTATTAAGAAAGAAAGTCTATATGAAATAGTTGTCTTGAATACATGAGTCATCTGTGTAGCGTATCAGCCGGGTTGGAAAGCGTTATTTAAAACACTATCGCTCTTCCGCTGAAACGAGGGAATTTAAGCCTTAGCTCAAAGGGAATAATA
>JAZGTK010002213.1:0-33136 GCA_036877625.1 Ambastaia sidthimunki
CTCTAAAGAGATCATTCATCATTGCTCTCTGCCCAGCGGCACTTCGGCTGATGCACAAAGGGGCCGTAGCTTATCTTCACCTTTCTGACCACTGTTTGTTTAAAGCATTACAGTTACCGCTCTGACGGCCTGAATTAATTGATTAATACTTTTATCCAATTAGTGCTCCCTCATGCAATTAATCAGACAGCCCCCTGTGTAAGCCGTCTGGTGAGGGGCCGTGTGCAGGGAGACAGATGCTGTGTTGAGCTTTATGATATATAAACCTCCCTCTTTCCTTTTCCAGCCACACCTGGGTCTCTTGCACAGAACACATTGCTCATGGCTTAACACATTACCTGAATTCTTGCTGAGTTCAACATTTCTTCCGTGAGAAATGCTTTTCAGGTAGATGCCATAAATGAAAGTGAATTTCCAAGCTGCACTTTTGTAGAACACAAGTCGAAATCAACCAATCCAGAAAAACGCAGCTCGCGATGACCATTAAACCGCTTCTCGTGTCATTAAAGGAAAACAATTCAAGGTGGTACAATGAATGTTCTCACAGATGTGTTTGTTTAACATAAAGATTCCTGCAACCAAAGACCAAGAATCCACTAACTAGCATCATGTGATGCGTTTGTTTATATATGATCACATTTTGTGGTAGAGCATCTGTTATTTCTAACCAGTTATCTTTGCTCTTTCATAGGTCACTAGCCGCTGGTCAACATAAACTCATCTGCACTCATTTGGAGGCCACTAACTCATCATACATCAAATTCTCAACCCATCGGGTCAAGAACAGAGGCAGATGACACCCTCATTCAAGCATAAGACCCCCGACCCTTGGATTTCACACCATTAGCATGCAGTATGTCAGGATAACACTGGCTCATTGAGTAAATCCTACATCTATAAAATTTAAGGATTCTTCTTTTTCATTTGTATGCAAAGCGTACAAAATATAACGTGTCCGTCCTCATAAATATCTGATTATTTGTTGTTTTCCTGAAAATGAGGTTAACACAGACGCTGTTGATGGTCAATTATCATTAACCTGCAAAACAGTTATAATGGAGTTGCTGAGACTAAACTTGATTTTTGATGTCTACAGTTTTGTCTGATAGTCGTTCATTGTAAAACTCAACTATACACGACACTTTACACTCAACTTTACACTCCACCTTATGACTTTACACTAACAGTCCAGTGATTGGTCCAGTCCTAGTCTAGTTGTTCAGAAACATCCCAACACAGCAGGTAAACACAAAAAAAGTTCTAACTGCAAACCACCAAATCTGCCTCATCTTTCTCAACTGCGCTCCTGAGGAAACACCCGTCTCTCCAGTTTAAAGAAAATGATAAAAAATCCATTGGATTTATAGATTTATCAAGCAGCAAAAAGTCTTGTTTATTTCCCCTAAAGCCAGAGTACAGGAGCTTTTCTCAAGCGGTCAGTCTGGTCCAGAAGAAGAACTTTATTTCAAACACGTTCCGAACTTCTTCTCCATGTGAAGACGTAACTTTTTTTAAACATGGCTCCTCACTGGAGAGGTGGAACTCGGGTTCTGATGGTCGCTCTGGGAATTCTGCAGTGCTGTGGATGGATGTCTGCTCAGGTCATAAGGACTAGTGTGGAGATGACGGGCGAGGGTCCTGAGCGATCGCTGATGTCTCATGAACGGGTCAAGAGAGGCTGGGTTTGGAATCAGTTCTTTGTGGTGGAGGAATACACCGGGACGGAGCCACTGTACGTCGGAAAGGTAAATCAAATATATTTGTCACGTACGTGTTTTCTATTACCATCTTTTAGTGGCATGCCTAAAGCTTCTTGTACTTCCATGAGGATGCAAGAAAAATCTATAGCAGCGTGTTGTAGCCAAGACTGAAAGACGTGCTGTGCATTCAAATCAAGAAGTTCTCAAATACTTTAAGTACAAGAATGCAGGCAGGTTAGTTGACAGATCAAGCACAAGTTTAGCTCAGATTTGATCTATGTGGGTCAAATTGAACCACATTCTCTTTGAAAGTACAGTTTCGGCTTCTGTGGGTTATTTCAGTCTTTGAATACATTTACAGTTTTGTGTCAGGGACTTAATGTACGTACAGTATGTATACAGTACGTACAGTATACAGTACGTACAGGCAGAGCGAGAAAGAGGGAGAGAGACAATACAGGACAATAATAGAAAGTTATAACGAGACATGCAAGTGTTTGTGGACTTAATACTGTAATAATTTCAGCTTCTCACAGAACAGATCTGAGTGCTGATTCTGTATTTAATGCAAAGTATCCCAATAATGTAACTGGACCATTTTTATAACAAAAATCATAGTTTTTTATATAATCCCAAGTTCAGACCATGATGTCTTGATTAAATCTGATTAAATCTTTATTTGTTTTTTAACTTTGCAACTCTGCAGCATTCCTCATATTATTTTGTCTCTATGATGAATCGCTTCAGCATAGAGAGACAAGTCGCTTTGGATAAAACCGTCTGCTAAATGCCTAAACCTAAGTCTGGTTCAGGCAGAAATGTGTTGTAGAACAGTCAGTGTTTGTCAGGGTGTGAAGAGTACAGCTCATATATAACACATCATATATACAGTCACACAGCTCAGTCTGTAAGTGAGGTGCAGCATTTATCAGACAAACAGCCGCTTTCTGCATCCTGATGTATTTCATTAAGTGACAGACTGTGTGTGCGCCAGGACACAAGCAGCTGAGGCTGTAATGGGCGAACATAAAGGATAGGGTGAGAAATGGGAGGGTGTTTAGAGAGAGATAGTTGTGTTAATAAAATTAGCCAGAGTTACTGCTGTAAAATCAGGGTGGGAGTCGGGACTTTTAATGCGGCTGGTGTCAGCTGAGGCTTTAATTATCGTGATATAGAATTAAATATGACCAGAATATCTTTTATCAGTAACAGTCATTTAAAACGATTCTTTTATTTCTCCAGATCTGCACTTACTCTGTCCTGGCTGTTAATCTGCTAATGAAATCTCATTTTTCTCGGTGTTTGGCACCTGCATTGAATACCCGCAGCTCTGGTCAATACATTTGGAAAATGAGTTTCACTTACAGCCTGTGTTACATTAGCAGCTTTTGTGGGTCTGGAAGCTTTATAAAAATCATTGTGTTTGCAGCATCTGCAGATAACATTTGTCACGTTTTTATTTACATATTTTATGTGTGGTTGAAAACTCACTGACCAGTAAGATCTATATTAAGATCTACAGTAAATAAAGGTGAGATTATTTTAATGTAAAGTGTGAAATGTGTTTTTTCAGTCGCAAATCAGTTATTTGTGTCTTGGCTAACGTTCTGTAAACGTTTTCTCAAAGTTATCAAAAACATTTCTGCAGTAATGTTAGTAGAACATGATGTTTATGGTATTTAAAAGCATTATTTTTAGGTTGTTAGTGGAAAATTTGAAAAACGTTACAGAATTTAAAAAGGTTGGATAATGGAAATGTTAGGAAAACTTTCTTACAACCCAGAATTGTTAGCTGGGTTTCTGTTGAGCCTAAGTCAGTTCACAGTATCTGGTGTAAATAGTTCTGAATGGTTTTGTCAGTCTGTTGTAGTGTGGATGGATTTTAATGAGCATAATGGAAAAGTTTGAGTGTTTTTTGAAAAAGAGCTTCACCAGAAGTGACTTATTAGATGAATAGAGAAGTTCTGTTGAGTTCTTTATCTCACATCACAGAGATTGAACATGAGACGCTGAACCTTTGTTCACTGCTGAAGTGGCTTTTGTGTTAGACTCTTTCTTTTCATTTAATAGCTTTAATTGCAACCATTAAATTTAAGCTTTTTAAAGCCTAAAATGCTTTATTATGACACCAGTCTTCCATCTGTAGGCCTTTTTTTTGGAGGAAAATCTTGTGATGACAAAAGACCTTCCTGAACTATTTACATAATTTACAAGAATAAGGACTTGAAACCGCGGAAGGTTTGTTTCTTAAGGGAAATGTTAGGAAAACATTCCTACAACGTTCCTACAATTGTTAGCTAGATCTGTTCTGTGAAACACACTTCAAGGAAGTGGAAGTTGCAGTATTTCATGCCAAAATGATTTTACACACTGATTTCTTACCCCATCATGAGGCTTTGAGGTCCAGACACGTATAAACCTCGAGATGATAAATGCTAGAACTGCCTTTAACTCTGTTTGGAGGCAAAAGCAGCAGGACAGCAAGAATGAACAGTGAAAGAGTGTTTTAACACGCAGAACGTAGACGAGAACATCTGGCCATATGGGCAGCGCAGCAGAGTGGAAAGATTTTCACTGCGCTTTGAGAGACTGCCAGCCTTTATCCTCAGACAAGCGTCAGACACCGATTGATCAGATATGAACATGTAGTGTTGAGACTTTGAACAGAAGGCTGCGTTCATGACGCCCATGCCAAGAATCTCTAAACAAGTTCACATTGTTTCCTGCAGGCTGAAACAAATCCTCAAAGCTGTAATTAGTTTCTATTTCAACGGATGAAGTTTAAGGTTAGTGTATTATAAACAACAATGATTTGGTTAGCAGTTATACAGCAGTTAGTTCAGGTCGTGTATTTTGATTGGCTGAGCAGCATTTCAGGAGTGCTGTTATACAGTTTTGTTGTAGCTCAGAATATGTGTTGTGTAATTTTGTGAGAAGCAGGTGTTTTAAAAGTCTCTGTTTTATCTTGCAATGATTGGATGAACATTTTATGGTTCTGCACCTTCCACAGAAGATTTATATAAATATATTCAGACCACTTAGTGATTGTTATCAGG
Organism: Ambastaia sidthimunki; assembly: GCA_036877625.1. Lineage (NCBI taxonomy): Eukaryota > Metazoa > Chordata > Actinopteri > Cypriniformes > Botiidae > Ambastaia > Ambastaia sidthimunki. The sequence goes on from JAZGTK010002213.1 coordinate 4,757, forward strand.
ATGAGAAGAGACTTTCAACCAGCATAACCAAAAATGTTTCTGGAAAAAAAATCGCCTACTGTGTGGGTTTTTTTCTAAATACATCACATACATTCATTGAGGTTTCAGCAGAATAATTGGGCTGATATAAGTGTGACTTTCTTTACATCTTCTGTGTGACTTTGGTGTCACAGTTCCTGAGGTTCTTCTGCCTGACTGCTCATCAGAGGTGAGATGTTCAGCGTGTGGATTCACCTCCTCCACACTGACTAGCAGCTAGCAGGTTTGCTTTGTTAGCATGCTGACCTGAGAGGTGACAGATCAGCCGAGTGAACAACATCACAACTGCTTCCTTTTGCTTAATGGAAACATTAAGGAAATGTTAGCCAACAGTCTGAGAACATTAAGTAACAAAAATATTAAATATTATTTTGAATGGTCTAGGAAGAAACAGGAAACATTCTCAGAAAAATTTACCAATATAACATTAAAGAACGTTCTAAGATGTTACTGCAAGAACATTTTTTAAGCAATCGGTCATTAGAGGAATGTTTTAGATTTAATGTTAAAAATGTTTCAGAATAAGTTTAAATATCGTTCAGATATCCAAGCAGTAACATTAATACAATGTCTAAAAAGCTGGACGCTTTAAACATTTATAGAACATTCAAAATAACATTTTTATTACTCAATGGAAACGTTAGTGAAACATTCTTACAACTGAAAATGGTTTGCTGGAATGGGGATAAAGAATCAGTTATCCAGTAGACTGGTGTGGTTTAGAAGGTCCTTCACATGACCTTTGATTTAAAGCCTCAGTCCAGACGGGACCTCAGTCACAGCACTTACCACAGTGTGATGTGAGTACACACAGCTGCCCAGGGCAAGAGACAGTCTGAGCCCAACCTCCAGAAAACTCCAGAAAACTGCCAGTCATGTTGTGTGTCTGCTAAAAGAATCAAGTGTGCATCTGTCCTGCTGTTGTGTATTTGTTTTCTCATCCTGTTAGGAAAAACAGCCGAGTCAGAGGAAACCCGTGACACAGAAATACAGACCCTCAGCAGTTTCGTCTTTTAAGCTCTTATTATTTTTACGATCGTTTTCAGAGATGACAGATTGATCATACGATCTCCGTCTGCGCTAATGCGCACAAAAGACTCTAGAACCGCGTTCTCTTCCCGCTGCTTTGATCAAATACAGCGTGTCACTGGAACAGAAGGGAGAAATATTTCTCATCCCTCAGTTCTCCACATATTACAGTTTTCTTTGTCTTTCTGTTAGAGAATTTTTACTGTTGAAATATTGATACGGCGATAAAAAGGATATTTTCAGAGTGTGTTTTATTCGACCGAGAGAGAATGTGAGATGAAGAACAAGGAAAAACGCAATAGCTCGCCCTGCTCCAGTGTTTTACGACAAATAGCTAATGAAAACCCCCACGAGGGTGATAAAAGCGCTATTTAATTAAGACTTTATAAAATATTTAATGCACTGATGATGGAGGGAGTGATTTTACACTGTCCACTGCTGTTTAGAAGATTTGGGTCCTGCTGTAATAGAAAAGTAAGAAAGAGAGATGGAGACATTCAGGTCAAAGTAAAAACGATACATTTAATGATGTATCACAACACTGGAGGTTAGCTTTATTTCAAAAGCTTCTGTTAGACTTTAGCCATATTAGAAAGTTCTCTTTCAATATTAGGTATAAAAGAGGCATTTGGCACAAATGAGGACACACTTAAATGTGTCCCCTGACTTTTAAAAAGCATTAGAAACTTAAATTTAGGCTGACTTTCTGAGTTTGACTGTTAACATTTTCTGGAGGTTGAAAACAGGTTGAGGACTTTGGAAGATTTTTATGTGCAAAGTACCGTATAAAAAGACTCAGTTCTCAGGACTTTTTAAAAGTTTCAAAACACACACAGATGCAAAGTTTTGGTTTTAGTTTGGAGGCTTTGGTCTGTTATGGTGTCATGATGGTCTTGATATTGAAGGATCCAGTAATGAAGAGGATTTGGGTTTTGTGCCTGCAGTATTTGGGGGATTAAATTCCTCTCACATTAGACGAAAACCCGACAGACAAATGTCAGCCGCAGAAATTTGCTTTTAAACAGGCATGTCACGCAGGCCAGTAAAATACGATCAGATGATTTGAGACGTGCTTTAACAGAATGACATGTCTTGCAGGAAAGAACCAATAACTCAACTCGAGTCTGGAGTGAGATCTCGTGGGAAGGTTGCAAAGAGAAAGACAGAGAGACAGTCAGAGGCTGTGTGTCTGACACCAAAGACAGCTGTCTGCCTCGCTGTCTCACTGAACAGTCAATGACTTCACACACAAGTGTTTTTGTATAAAGGTGACTCATAAAGAAAGTGTTTCTGACAGGTCTCAAACGCACCAGAGCATCACTGATATGTACAGCCAAACCCCAGCTAACACTGTTAGGTTGTAAGAATGTTGCCCTAACATTTCCATTAAGTAACAAAAATGTTAAACATGTTTTTTTGAATATCCCTGGAACAAAAATGTTTCACAAAAAATTTGAATAATGTTCTTTTAACCGAACAGTAATATTAATACAACGTCTAAAAAATGTAGTTCCTAGAACATTCAAAATAACATTAGGGAGACATTCTTACAACCTAAAATTGTTAGCTGGGCACTCATGAATTGAAAGGAGCCAATTCTTAAATTTTGGATTTCTGAGATGGGAACAGCCAGAAAAGAAGCAACTATGCTTTTGATATTTAACAAATGTTAAAAGAACGTTTGCTTTGACCTTGCATCTTACTTAGTTGTTTGATACATCACACACTAAAGTTATAAATAAGAAACTCAACCTGCAGACTCAGTTTAGCGCGTGTAAGTTTTGTTACTACTTAAATGTTTAGTTGGTTTGAAAGGCAGCAGTATGTGTCTGCTCATGCAGCTCTGTGCTTTATTCCACAGATCCACTCAGACTCAGATGAAGGGGATGGATCTATTAAATACACCATCTCTGGAGAAGGTGCTGGGACTATTTTCATCATTGATGAGGTCACAGGTGATATTCACGCCACGGAGAGATTGGACAGAGAGGAGAAAGCCTTCTACACTTTACGTGCCCAGGCACGAGACCGGCAGACTGACGCACCACTCGAACCCGAGTCTGAGTTTGTCATCAAAGTCCAAGACATTAATGACAGTGAACCCAAGTTTCTAGAAGGGCCGTATATCGGAAGTGTGGCCGAGCTCTCACCTGTTGGTAAGATTTCTAGTATTCATGTTGTTTACAATTTGTAACTTTATATATAGTTAATATTTATATAGTTTGTATATAGGGCACGTATATAGTCTATAGGGTATATACAGTTTGTATATAGGGCAAAGTATGTAAACACAAACACTTCTAATGAATCTGGTTTGTTCAGTCTCAGATAAATTTAAAGGGACCCTGAGGAAAATTATACTTCTCAGAGGTTGCTCGTTCACAACTCAGGAGATTTAATGGAGATATCAGTTGTGTTTTGTTTAAGTATCAGCTTTGTCTCAGATTGCTTAGGAGGCATTTGTGACACTCAGAAGACATTTGTGAGACATTTTCTGGGTCTTTTTCTCAGGAGAAATTTCTGAGACACAGGAGACTTAATCAAACGTTTTCATTGCTCTCCATTTAATCTCATTGCTGTATAGGAGAAATAACTGAGATATCAAAGAGATCTTTGATCTGTGTTTTTATTCTTTGGGGAGTGCGTAATATCTCTGACAAATCTGAGCGAAGTTTGAGACACAGTTGAGGTCTTATTTGAAATTACTTCTTCTTAGGGCTGTCTTGAAAAACAATGAAGATAATGAATCGAAAAGGAAGCTCATTTGTAAAGTTTCTGTCCGATGGGGAATGATTATCATATTCATATCTTGATATTTAGATGGTACTCCAGGGTCTTTTAAGAATATTAAACTAGTATAAAAAAATGTAGCACAGTCTGTTCCTGCTGCTGTATTGCCATTCTGATACAAACAGAAAAGTACCGTAGTTCTTTTACCAAGTCAGTTAAGTTTATAGACATGGTACCATGGTCCCACCACAGTTCTTTTGAACATGCACAATGGTAGAACCATGTTTTTCCAGTACCTCACCATGAAGTACCATGTAAATAGCGTGATACAGAAAGGTATAAACAGTCAGTACCATGATAAATATCTGAGGCTAGTCATGGTTCCACAGTGCTTGTTTGTTAGGGTTGTGTTAAATGTATGTGTGTGTGTGTTTGTGAGGATAAAAGATTTTAAGTGCAGGTTACAATAATGTAATCACGGCACGGCTCCGAACTTCCTGATTGAAATTAATTCCTGCTTCGTCAGCAAATCTGCGGCGGAAACTCGTGCCGCTTATTGACAGAGAGAGAGAGAGAGAGAGAGAGAGATCTATCCCCTACAGGTTTCTGTACCTTCCGGTCAAATCACACATTAAGAAGTGTGCGCTTCATGTTTTATACATGCAACAACAGCGTTAATGAAGAACAGTCCAGCTTACCCGCATGCTTCTGTTCTGCTTTCAGTGTCCGGTGCAGAACAGCCTCTAACATCTCTAAAGGGACTTAAACATCATTTTATTTTCATTCGGTAATGTTTTTAAAACGTTCCACTAACTTCTTAACATTTCTGATATATAAGATATGTAACATTAAGTAATAAAAACATTAAAATTGTTCTTTTGAATGTTCTAGGGATGTTCAAAGCATCCAGTTTTCAAACGTATTAACTAGTGCTTTGTTTTTAGGTTTTGTTTTACAGTAACAACTCAACACTAATAAAAATAATATATTTGATATATGACACGTAAGGCTCAAAACATTCTAACATTGCTGCAAGATTATGTTAAGGAAGCTTTCAGAGAACCTTAGTCAACATTCTGAGAACGTTCCCTGTTAGCTGGGTAATCTGTGGAAGTATGAACTTTGATCAGAGCTCCAGTGTGACGGCTGTTCTGTCTTAACATTCTGACAGAGAGAATTCAGCTACAATAATAACAAAAAGCATAATCACGGCGAGCTGCGGGCATATTCATTTTCACTTACCGCTTTTGTCATTTTCTGTTTCTCTCCAGTGATTCTGGATTCTGATGTTTGTGGTCTTCAGCAGAGCGTTGCAGCCAACTCACATTTGTTTGTATATTATTCACACAGTTCAGATTTTCTGTGTTGGCTGCACCAGTGGACTGAAGCACTGAAACACTCTTTCTCTGCCTGTTAATCGCATTAGCCACAAATTACTAGCCAAGAAGTCAATCTTTTGTTTATTTGCATTTGTATGACACAGACTGTGTATTTGGTTTATAGGCGATGCACCAGTACGCTTATGAGAATCATTCATTTCTTCTGAGGGTTTATCTGTGGTCTTTCAGTGAAACTCGTTCATTTATTTATATTTTCTAAGCGTTAACATGGTGAGTCAGTTCTTCCGCTGACTTTCATTGATAGATTGTTAAAATCTTACAGACATAAAACGCATTTTGTGATATTTGCGTACTGAAATGTGATTGGTTTGTTCTTACGTATATTGATCCGTATAGCTGCCTTTGCACTGCAGAGATGGTGTTGTGTAAATCAATTAGAATCTGTTCATTTAATGTTTTGTTTAATGGTTTATTTTCATCTTTTAATAAGTGCAAAATATCAGATATGAAATGTGAAAGTGGTTACAAGATTGTGATCAGAGATAAGCTGGTCACATTTAGAGTTTGATACATTTAGAGTTTGAGTTCTTGTATGATTTTATTTTATACTTTTATGATGGATGGATGCACTTTTTGGAGCTTCATAATCTCAGGCTCCATTCACTGCCACTATAAAACTAGGAAGAGCCAGGAAATTATTTAATATAACTTACACACAGCTGTGAAGTTGGCATGAGGGTGAGTGAATAATGAGAGAATTTTCAGTTGTAGGTGAACTGTTTCTGTAAGTCTTACTGTTGTTTGTGTTGTGTAAAGTTCACTGAACAATTGTGCCAAATGTATCTGCACGCAGCCAGAGTAAAGGTTTAAATATTTAGACTTGAACATTGCCCACAATTTCAAAACTCTTTCAATACATGCAAAAATAATACAGTCCTTGTACATGCTGTGCAAAGATGTTTCACGTTCAAAACTCCTTTGAATGATTAACCAATACGGTTTCTGTCAGTGTTAGATAACAGATGAATCGCGCACACACACACACACACAGGCCAGTGAAAAAACGGAGTTAAAATTTTAGGTGAGTTTATGTTTTTTGGATCGGTGCCTCTTTGCCATTGTCATGACAACCAGCAAATATCTTAAATTCTTTCAGGTGAGAATCGACATACGACACAACATCATCTCTGCAGTATAGAAACTACGATGTGATTAAATATATGCAAGAAAGAACAGACCAATTACAATTCAGTATGCAAATGTCACTAAGATGTTGTGTGTGTTTCCGTAGGGATAGATGATGGATGAATGGATTGATGAATGGGAAGAGAGAGAGAGATAAGAAATATTAAAATTCATTGTGCATTTTGGCATAAAGTAGTTAGTTAGTTAGTTTAAGTGTTTGTTTGTTAGTTCATCTCGTACCTTTTGCATTTCACATGATGGATTATCAGAATTTGTGAATATTATAAAAAGTGATGAATATCAAGTTATTTTAGGTATTTAAGTGTTTCATAGCTAAAAGCACTTTATTCAGAATTTGTACATTTTGAGAGGGAAGCAAAGGAGAAATAGGACATTCTGATCTATTTTAAACAGATGGGCATTAAATATTCCAAATGGAAAATGAAATTTTGCTGTTACTCACTGTTAAATTGAATAAAATGGGATTAATACCTAATCCTGCTTTGCATGTATTTAGTGTACTTAGATTTAGAGATTTACGGCGGGAGCCGCTGAAGTTCAGCACTGCCTCAATCCATCTGCGGTTTGATGCCAGAAACTTCAGTATTTAAGAAAAAGAAAGTTTAGCAGAACTCTCTGTCTGTCATTGGTTAATTTACTCATGAAGCCCATCAGATATAAATGTGATTATTACATGTTCTGTTGGAGAGCTGAAGATGTTTCCTGCAGAGTTCAGAGTTTTCTAGTGGAGACTGAAAGACATCATCAGAGTAAGATCATCAGACTTCATCAGTCCATCAGCCATAATTGTGTCTCTTTGACAGCAGACACATGAGAGTTTTAATGCTAGATGAACTGGTAAGTGGTGCTTGAGAAATGTCTGGTGTTTTGTTGCTGCTAGTTCATGTTTGTGCTAAGGAGTTCTGTGTAATTATGCTTTTTTATGACTGATCCCAGCTAACAGGGAACGTTCTCTCAATGTTGACTAACATTCTCTCAAAGTTCTTTTGAACTTATCAAAAATGTTTTTACTATAATGTTAGCACTTCAGACTGCAACATCTAAAAAAAACTTCCTGGAACTTTCAAAATAGCATTTTTTACTTTATTTGTTACTTAATGGAAATGTCCTTACAACCTAAAATCCTTATCATCCTATGGATTGTTCCAGTGATGTTGCTAGGTGGTTGCTATGGTGTTTCAAGTGGTTTGTATGTTGCTAGTGTGTTGCTCTGCAGTCGCTAAGGTGTTTTGTTTGGTTGCTTAGGTGGTGCCAAGCATAAAGAGCCCTTCCTCAAATGTCTGATTTGATTAGTCAGATTCCTAAACTGAACAAAATCGTAGTAATGTCTGTCCTAACAAGAGCATTAATAAAACAGTTGAGTAATAAAACACCCTGCGGTGGGACTGTTGAAATCCAGTCAGAGTGAATAAAAAATCTCTCTTATGGGACGTCCTTTAGTATCCCTCAGTAATCAGGCCATCGACTTTTATGACACAACATTAGCCAGCGCTCCAACATTATGCCTTCCTTCTCGTTTTTTAATCTCTAGTCATATCTTTCCTCATGTTCTCAGTTTCAAAGTGGGACATTGAAAACGGAATCAATGGTCGAGATGTTAAGAGAAATAACTTTTCATGGGAAAACACTCTGGCTTTAATGGGGCCTCTAAACGATGTGTAATGCGAGTGATGTGGGGGTGCAGAAGACCGCGGCAGGGTTAAACAGAGGAGAAAGCACGTCGGCAGTAAGGCACAAATCTCCTTTACGACCGCAGCTCTTAAATGGCTGTCAGTCCAGCGTCACGCGTGAGGGAACTTCAGTCCAGAATCTGCGGATGGCAGCTGGAAACAGACAGGGTTGACGCTACTGTACTGTCTCTCCAACGCTGTGACTTCTGAAAAATAAACGTGTCTGATGTGATTTAAAACATATTTATGTAATAATTATGCTGTACCAAATTTACAAAATTGCTGGTTGAAAGTGTTCATGATAACAATCACTAAGTGGTATAAATATATTTATATAAATATGTATCTTCTATGGAAGGTGCAGGGCCCTAAAATGTTCATCCAATCATTGTGTTCAGTCCAAATGCAATGATTGGATGTCATACTTGGCTTTTTGTATTGGAGGAGGCGTGGCTTTGGAGAGCGCTCTGAAGAGAGGGCGGGATCTTTGTCTTTTAAAGCTGGCTTGTTATTGCTAGCCTCTCTGAAATTGCCTTCCCTACCTTTCAGTCGGCATATAATGGGGACATAAAAATATACTGCATATAAGGAACAACACAAATGTCTTTATGCATAAATCTTACAGGCACTGTGGGGCGAGGATGAAGTAGCCTCCAAAATCCAGTCTTCCATAAGACCAGGCACATTAAAATTTATTTTACATTAGAGAGCTTTCCTGTTCCCTTATATCTTTGAGTATGCATTTTTCATCACCTATTTACTGTGCCTGCGCATTGGGTTATGGCAAAATGCTAATGCCTCTCATTCAAACAGCTTTCTCCGACTCTTCTAAGAGAAGTTTTCGCTTGAAGAGATGCTATCCAATAAAAAAACACCTGCAGAGATAATCATTGGTCTTTGGACACACTGTGAGATAAATCTGAGACTCTCAAACAAGGTATCTCAAAGACATCCACAGCTGGAGATGATACATCATACTTCTGTGCCAACTTATTATTTGATATATATTATATGTTTGTGCCAATCACAGCCTGTGTGTGCCGGCTGGCGGGAGATGACCTGGCTTGCCCTACACACACCCTTCATAATCCACTTCCACCCTCCTTGTCACTCCGCAAATATTAGCAGGAGGTGCAGGTCGCTCTGGGTGAGGAGGGCACATCCGCTGACCTCTGATGTTGTATCTCAGATAGCTTTCTGGGACTGTGTCCGTTGACGCTCAGAAAACCAGACAGAGTGACAACCCTACACACATCACTCGGTTCAGTCCTGCTCCAGCCTGACATAGAAATGACAGACTCGCCACAAAATCAAACGCCAAGAAGATATCACTTCCATAAAGCAAACAAAGCCACTTAAGCACCAGTAAATGTTTTATTTCATTTTAATCATGGTCCATATTTCCAGCAGTTAAATGTAGAATTCACGATGAAAGCTGAATACATTAAAGGAGATCTTTGCGATTGTGAGTTGTAAATATTAATGACTGTGTAACCATTTCAGTTTAGTATGTGGTGTAAAGATTTAATTTCTGACACATATACAGTACAGTATAATCAAAGAAAATGTTTTAATTTGTGATGATTTGTAATGCTGCTACTTTAGAAATTCAGCCTTGAGGATTCAAAAGGACAGAAAAGTCATACATGAAATCTTTATAATATCTCATATTTCTCAATATCTAATATTTCTTTAAGGCAGCAATGAGAGCAAATTGAGACTCTTTGCTTTTAACTGCTGAATCTCAGATGTTTCTCACATCTCACATGTGTCTCTTCTGAGTTTCAGGAAAGATCTCAAGCCTGTCTCACCGGTCTCAAGCCGGTCGCAAACATTTGAGCAGTTATTTTGTCCTCTGGAATATTTAATTGTTTTTGCATTTGTAAGTGACAGTAAAACTTTGCTTGTGCTAAAAACTCTTATTATGTTTTTATGTGTTTTTCTTTCTCAGATGAGTTTTGCTTTTTAGAGGGGTGATAAAATACACCAATGAATAATAAATAAAGCCGCACATATTGAGTTTCCAGCCAACTGATGCTGGATGAAAAACTGTATAAAAATATAGTAAATAACATTTTTTTATTGTAAAAACGCAGAAAGTTTTCTATTTTTATGTTGTTTTTTCTCCTTTTGACAGGGAGCGATAGTTTCCAGCGTAAATAATGCTTTACATCAGAAAGATCTGAAGTGTCTGTGATTGTATTCGTTCTCATGAGCCGTCGTGAGAAGTTTCCAGCAGGAACTAATGAGCTCTTAGTGAATGTGAGACTGTGCATTAATAAGATATAATAGTGATGCCGCCTCTCTGTTTGAGTGTAAACACAATAAAGTTGCATTTGCATTTATATAGTTTTTCACCAGTGGCATTTCAGGATTCTGATTGGCCATCGGACGCCTGCGGGCTGATTATCACCTGTGACAAATCAACATAAGCAAGTAATCCCATGAACAAAAATGACTCCAGTTTTACCTCCCAGTCACCAGCCAACAGGGAACGTTCGCTTAAAGTTATCAAAAACATTCTTGCAGCAGCGTTAGTAGAATGTTTTTAATGTTATATATTAATTTTTATGTTATTTTTTATACTATTTATCAAAAATGTTATTCTTTAATTAGTAGAACATTTTAAAGCAATATCAGAATTAAAAACTGTTTGAAAAACGTTCTTATAGTTAAGCAATAACGTTCCTAGCACATTCAAAATAACATTTTTAATGTTGTTGTTTTTTACTGGAAACATTAAGGAGATGTTCTCACAACCTAAAATTGTCCAGCAAAGAGAAATGCTGTAATCTCGTATTACATATTCCAGTTTTAATGCAACACAGACAGTTTTCCTAAAGCAAAGTAGATGTCTGTGATCTTTTTAAAGATGTGGAAGAAAACATAAATGAGCTTCATTTGGAAAATGGTGGGCAGCTTGTTTTACTGTTGATCAGACGAGACTGAAACTTTCTCTCCATTAAACTCCAGAAAGCAGAGACACGCAGGAAATAGCTGATGGTATAAGAATACCCTGTGAGTTTAATCCCTGTGTTTGAAGTGTGATTTTTCTGTCACGCTGAGGGTGAGGACGAGCTAAAAGCTTTCAGACAGATACCGATCTGGGTGTTTGGTTTTGGCAAAAGTGTTGAGCTTTAATGATAAAACATTGTCCTTTTGTGTAATGCCCACGGGAGCTTTTGTGACAGAGCACAAACACGATTCTGACACTTCCTGTTAATTAACCTAATTAGCATAGACCTATTATGTGGCCGAACGCTGGTGACGGCCACGCTGAGAGACTGCTGGCGTGACCTTTTGTGGACACCAGCAGCTGTCACCAATTACCTGCCGACCAATCGCCCTGGATGAAGGGCTGGAGGTGTCCTTAGGTGCTGCTTTTGTGGTAGACCGATTCATCTCCATCTCCTAAAGAGACAGTTTACCCCAAATCAGACCAGACAGCTCAGATTTTAAATCAGTACTGCAAGCTTACTGTTGTGAATCAGGGTGAGGTAAAGAGAGCGATTTTAACACTGATCTGTGATGTTCTTGATCAATAACTGACTTTTTTATGGATTGCAGCTTTAAAGAACTTAATGCATTGGACACTGACACAGAAACAAGGTTTTAATTCATGAACCATTGCTTTATAATCTCCAGACTAATGTAAAATATCTTCACAGGTACTTCAGTCATGAAGGTTATGGCATCGGACGCCGATGACCCGACGTACGGGAGCAGCGCGCGGATCATTTACAGCGTTCTGGAGGGAGAACGGTTCTTTACTGTTGACCGACAAACCGGTGAGAACCTGCATCACTTCTTACAATGTCCTGTTGATAAACCTTTACATATTCATAACTCATGTTAAGTTTAAAATACAATTTTAAACTTTTTACTTTTAAAAGCGTTTATTTGTTTATTTTGGATAAAATGTGCAAAAATAATGCCTGTAGAAATACACATATTATTAACTTGGATATATTTGGGATATTTTATTAGACCTATTTTATTACACTTATCTAGAACATTCTAGAACATTCCTGTCTCTTTCTAGAACATTCTAGAACCCACATAGCAATGTGCTGGAACTCATTATATATAAATAAAATCAAGATGGTGTTTGCTCTTCTTCTGTTGCCTCCGTCAGTGGTGTGGCCGTGTGTAAACATGGTGTGCTCCTCTCAGAGAGAACCGTCATAACTAGAATCCTCTGGGAATGTCTAATCTTTGGTTTTCCACAAATACCCTCCAGGGAACAAGCACTAAACTTTTAATGATTTGTTTTCGGGGGCAGCGGGCACAAGACCCGAGACCAGAAGATGATAAATGGTTTCGCCTGAGCCACGTTTTCTCCTGGACCTCGTGTTTGTACACAGTCCCTCCTCACTGATCTGAGAACAGCCTGATGAGCGGGAATTAGATGCACTGCGTGTTTCTCTGCTGACCTCATTCATTTATCTGAACCTTAAAAAAAACAAGATTAATCCCTGGCTGGGCGGTTAGTGTTTGTCACAGGATGAATAAAAGGCGCGTTTGGCTCCATCAGTTTATTAGATCCTGTGTTAGCGTGTTGTGGTTGAACTCTGATCTCATCTGATCTCATCTGATCTCATCTGATCTCATCTGATCTCATCTGATCTCATCTGATCTCATCTGGTTTCTAAATGTCTAATCCATTTGAAGATTTTCTCATTTATTTCTGTGATTTTCTCAGATGAAAGAGCGTTTATTGTCATCTTTTCAGACCCCATGACGTCCAAACTGGAGTTGTGTGGCTTTTTGTTCATTTTTCTGTTAGCTGTGAGCTCATCTGTGTGCTGCTAATGAACTGAACTAAATAAACTTATTTCAATATTACTGAGAAAGTGGGCCAAAAATATTAATGACTTACAGGCACATACACATTTTTGCCTAATAATAAACTCTACAAACAGCATGAGAAGCAAAGCTAACAGGGAACGTTCTCAGAAGTTTGGCTAATGTTCTCTCAGAGTTATTAAAAAACTTTAAGTAACTTTAGTAAAAGTGTTTTTAACATTATATATCATGTACGTATATCAAAATGTTTATTCTTAAGTAGTTAGTGGAAAGTTTCAAAAACATTACAGAACAAAAAGAAATGTTTGAATAATGTTCTTAAAACTAAGCAATAACGTTAACACAATGTCTAAAAAACTGACCTTTTTGAATGCTCTTAGAATTTTCAAAATAAAATGTTTAACGTTTTTGTTACATAATAGAAATGTTAGTGAAACATTATTATGACCTAAATTGTAAGCTAGGAGCTTGTTTGCAGCAGGAAGTTGCACATTATGTTGCGTATGTGAATTTAAGGGCTGTTGGCTGTGTAGTAAAGGTGCGACGAGTCCTTCATTTTGACAGGAAATTTGATAAGAAATGACAGATATTTTTAATCTCACCAAACCCAAGCGCTCTTTAAAACATTGTTGAGAACTCTTCCGGAACTTTTAATGAGACGCTTGTGCGATTTCCAGGGTAATTTTCTCAGGAGAAACATCTCAGAAGTCAGACACTTTAGCAAGAGTCTCCGTTTAATCACACGGCTGAAATGGAGAAACAGTTGAAATATTAAAGGGTCTCATTTGTAATGTTTCTTATGGGCCGCCCCAAGCAGAGTTCGACCCGTTCAACGTCTGAATGTACATCTACCCAAGAAACTCACAGTACCTCCAGACGCCTTTCAAGTTGAACTCTTTAAATGAGCAAAACTTTAGATGGCACCTGTGATGGATCTGACCTCAGGTCAGAAGCTTTATGTGCCTGAAGAGCAGAAGTGAATTGTGAGTTCTCCTGAGCTCTTGAAAGCATCATCTCTTTAGCATCGAGCTCCACCGCCCCACACAAACATTGCCTGCGGCTATCTGCACCTTACTGGAAAAACACTTTTACAGCAGTGTGACGACGTTAGCAGAAGAAAGACGGTTTTAAAACAAAGAACAAAAGAAACGTAGACAGCCAGGCAAATGTTTGTTCGTTCTACAGACCCAGGAGAAATCCAAGAGGGTTTTTTTTCCACATATAGATGTTTGACTGCAGAAACATGTCATATCTCAAAAGGTCTCGCACTGGTGCTGTCTGAAACATGAAAACATGCCCAGGTCATACTTTACCTCACAAAGTCAAATGGAAATAAATACATTTTACATAAAGAAACAGCTGTTTGTGTGTAATTTAAAATAGCTCATCATCTGTCATCATTTACTCCCACTCATGTTGTTTTAAACACAGGTGACTTATTCTTCAAAAAAACATGATTTAATGAATATCCTGTTTTGTGGACAGTGTAGTAAAATATGATTCACTTTACTGTATCCACATTTTTTTGGAAAAATGAATGTGATAGTTTGATTATATTTTGAGCAATTTCATAGTAGAATTATGATTGCCAATACGATGCCTCATGTCATCTTATGTTGACACTTTGCACCACTTACACAAGATCTGGAAGATCTTGATTCACTTCGGTTTGTAGTGTAAACAGAACAAGTGATGTGAGTTGCCATGGTGATGTTTTGTTATCAGGTTTAGATAACAGTGACTGTAAAAACAATGTGAATGGTGTAATTCATTTAATATTTACTTACAAACTGTGTAGTCGAGCTGCAAAATGTCGGCAGGTCCTGAATCAAGATATTTGGGAATGAGACAACACTGGGTTAGCCCCAATGACCACAATTATTCTCTGTTGCCATGGCGTCGGTTAGACACAGGCATGGAAATAATAAAAAATGGTAAAACACACGGCAGTCTGACACTCCTGCTGTTAGGAGCGATTTTTCTTTTCACATCGTGAAGAATCTAAACCTGACCGTTTCTCCAACAAAAGAGAAGCACAAACGTCAGTTCAGTTCACTTCACTTCTAAAACACTTGTTTGGGATACATGTCATTTCAAAGCAGTTGTACACAAATTGCATCTTTTATAAGAGGTGATATCAGAAAGTACAGCTGTAAGATACAGTTTATATACATTATAGTGTTTACATTTAGTAAAAATGATGTGCATTATAAACCAGTGATAGTGTGATCTTACATTATTACTCATGTCAAAGTGTTAAAGATATTCATGAAAAACTTCATAAATAAGATGTTCCTATCTTGACAGCATTTAAATTGTCTAATAATTTCATTATTAAGTTCATTATAAAGCACAAAAGAATTAATTATTTGTGGCTTTTTTAATACTGCTAGTGTGACCTTTAAACACTCATCAGTCTTTCTCTCTCTCTCTCTCTCTCTCTCTCTCTCGCTCTCTCTCTCTCTCTCTCTCTCTCTCTCTCTCTCTCCCTCTTTCTATCTTTTTTTATTCTTTCCTGCTTTCTCTCTCTGTCTCTCTCTCTTAAGGAGTGATCCGGACAGCCGTGGCGGATCTCGATCGTGAAACTCAAGACCGCTATGAGCTGGTTGTCAAGGCAACAGATATGGCAGGTCAAATGGGCGGTCTTTCCGGCTCTACCACGGTGACCATAGTGATTACTGATGTTAATGACAACCCTCCGCGCTTCCCTCAAAGTGAGTGTGTGTTATGTGAACGTCAGGCCGTCACAGATGCCCTTTTGCTTGAACGCTGTATTTCGGGAGCAAATGCGTCCTCACAGAACACCAGGGTTTTCACAGTCTGGAAAAATCTGGAAATATCAGGACATTGTGTTTTCCAGACACTGGGAAGTCATGCTAATTAGTCAAATACTGATGTCATGAAAATGTCTATATACACATCCTCAGTCAGCACAGAGCTGATGCACAATATATAGAAATTATTCAAATATTGCCACAGTAACAGTAAAATATTCAAAGGGCTGTTCAGAACCGGTGCTTTCTTTTCCCAGAAACATACACATTTCTATATCATTTATATGTAGTTTTCACATACAGTGTCGCATTATTTAGCATGCTATCGCATACCGCAGTTTTCCTCCGTTTCGTGCAGCAGTAGATTATGAATATTCTGTGCATTCCAGTCCTTTAATACATTATCTTTTCGTTTAAACTGCCTTAAAAGGCATTTTTAAAAAGACCGAAGAAAATTCCAGATGGTAAAATATGTAAATTTTGCATTGAGATTCTGTGTGGCTGAAACTCTGTGTTTTTGTGGAGTGATGCAGAGACTCATTTGAGCGGCTCTAAGAATAAACTAATAATGCTGAAGGTTTGTCCTGCTAAGAGAGCAGGCGGCGTGTGTGCCAGACACTAATTGGAAATAAACAAATGGAATGAAAAATTGAGGTTTACATACTTTGTTTGAGGAGTTTTACCGGCTACAGTGATTTACTTCTGTGGTTCAGTTGTATTTTGTTGAAGGTTCAGATGTATTCAGTAATTCGGAAGGTCCGATCTTTCCGTCACCCAGCTAACAGGCAACGTTCTTATAACGTAGGCTCATTAAGGTTCTATCAAAGTTCCCTTAAAGTTATGTTAGTAGAACTTTTTTAACGTTATATATTATTATTATTATTATATGTATCAAAAACAGTATTTTTATGTTGTTACTGGAACATTTTAAAAATGTTACAGAATGTTAATACAACGTTTTTAAATGTTCATAGAATTTTCAAAATAACACTTTAAATGTTTTTGTACTTTATGGAAACGTTACAAAAATGCTCTTACAATCTGAAATTGTTAGCTGGGCAGTCTGTCTTTTTGGAACCAGGATCACCTAAACGACCAGCCGAATGTAATACTTCCCTCAATAAAACTGTATTATTGCCAGTTTCACTCTTGATTATGACTGTGTTTATATGTTCAGTGATAGTAATGCTAAAGGCTTTTCTTCACAGCTGCTCTCTGGGCTCTGGGGGGGTTTGTATGTTTGTGTGATTTGATTTTTAGCATGATATACTGCGCATATACAGTACTTCATCCAAGGCTACTGTAATGGGTTTGTGAATAGGGCTCTGTACTGTATGTACATGATGGCCACAGATAAATGAAAAGCACTCTGTCTCATTGCTCAGATATCAGAATAGACCTGGTGGGGGATATTTTAGTGTGTGTGTGTGTGTGTGTGTGTGTTAGCAGTCAGACTGTATTAGGAGAATTTTTTTTGCTCTGATCTCTATTGTTTCATTGTGTTTTTCTCATTAGGGGAGAGAGGTATTAGCTTTATTACATCAGAGAGACTGAGAGAATCGGAGCTACAGTGCACCTCTGATAGCTTCTCTTCATGTCTCCATGACTCTCTCTCTTCCTTTCTTTTCATTCCCTTGAAAAGCCCCATTTATGCCAGTTTTACTCCTGCATCTAATTCATTAAGCTCGGCTTTTTGTGTTGCGGCCGAAATGAAATCTGTGCGGTCTTTTATGACACATGCCGCACTCACACGTATTAAATATCACTAGAGGTGGATGTTGTACAAGGCTGGACGACTCGTATTAGAACAAGGACATTGTGTTGTAACTTAATGAGCTGTATAGTTCTTGTAAATGTTGTCATTTAATGGTCTCATTCTATAAGCTCACAGACATCCTAGCTAACAGGAACGCTTTCAGAACGTTGGCTAACATTCTCTAGATGTTCTCTCAAAGGTATAAACGTTCTTGAAGAATGATTTCCTAACATTTCCATTAAGTAATAAAAATGTTCTAGGAATGCTGTATTAACAGCATTTAGATGTTGTATTAACGTTATTCCTTGGTTTAAAGAACGTTATGTAAAGTTTTTAAAACGTTCCACTAGCAACTTAAGAATAGTGTTTTTGATAAGCTTGGGAGAACTTTCAGAAAACATTAGTCAACACTCTGAGAATGTTCTCTGTTAGAGAGGGTGACATTTTTCTTGTTTTTTTCCTCGCCCAGTTGTGTCCAAACATCTTCTCTGTGATGCATCAACATGCATGAACTCAGTGTGACCCTCTTTTCTTCTCCATCAGAGATGTACCAGTTTTCCGTGTCAGAGGGGTCATCCATTGGGACGTCGGTCGGCCGGGTCATCGCCACAGATGCCGACATGGGCGAGAACACAGATATGAGTTATCTCATCAAAGATGAAGAGGGGGGCGAACTCTTTAAAGTCTCCACAGACGGCGACACACAAGAGGCCGTGATCACCATCAGAAAGGTAGACGAGCGTCTTGGTCGGGTTGTTTCACGCTCTGATGGGCGACTGCTCCAGTCACCACTGACTCATACATCACACTGCACAGCACAGTATCACAACTGTTTACTGTGCAAAAATGATTCAACTAATCAAACATTAAAACTGCAGCCCATAACATTTCCCTACCGTTTAATAACGTTAAATGTATAAATATATTATTTGCATTAATTAACTTATGATTTCTATTTGTAATTTGAGCTTTTGGTCTCTTGAATTACACAGGATAATTTTCATAATTCACAAACACATTGTACATTCAACACGCATGTTTCTGAGTCAGTGTTTAAATCTGTGTTTCTCTTTCAGCCTCTGGACTTTGAGACCAAGCGCACGCATAATGTTGTGGTCGAGGCTGTAAACAAACACGTGGACCCTCGTTTCGTGGATCTCGGGTCTTTCCGGGACCAGACCATAGTGAGGGTCAGTGTGTCAGACGTGGACGAGCCCCCCATCTTCTTTCCCTCCACTGGCACCATCATGGAAGTTCAGGAGGACGCTCGGCTAGGAGCTCTGATTGGAATTGTAACCGCAAGAGACCCTGATATGGACAATGTTCCCATCAGGTACGAGACATCATAACCGTAACAGAATTTACACTGAGTCCTGGGCACTTTTCTTACTGACCAATCAGTGCCTTCTGATTATAGAGGTGATATCAAAGTCAACATTTATTACAAAAAATAAACCTTTTTATTTCTGAATCCCTCAGTATGTTTTCAAGGAAATAAATGCCTGAGCCTTTTCATAACATTTCTAATTTCTAATAAACAGTAAGTTGAGATGTAGCCCTCCACAGTGCACCGCAGACTCACTTCTCATTCTCCAATTTTTAAGTGATTTAGAAAATTTCCAGTATTCCAGTTATTTTCTGGTATATTTTTTCCAGGTAATTCATATCATGGAAGTTGGTTTCCTGTTGACCTTTTGATCAGGGCTGTGATTGGCTGATATGCATATTGTTCCAGGAAGCTGACATGCCCAAACAAAACACTGAGAATCTAAAGGTTTGGTCTGAAAGATTTCAGAGCAAACGACCTCTCGACTGCAGCTATAGATCTTGCCACAGTTTTATATTTAAATACGTTTTAAACTTTTGGCAACAGTGGTGCTGGTTCAGCTTTTCATCATAATACACGACTTCACTGACAGAGAGCCGACACAACACAAAGTGAAGGCAGAACAGTGTGTGTGTGTGTTTACTTATACCCACATACGCGGGACAAATTTGTATGAAAATGTCAGCAGAACCTGACAAATCTGAGCAAAACCTCGTCCTGGGGAGGTTTCCTTTTTATTATGTAAAAACAACATTAAAAGGATACAAAATAAAGTTGTTTTAAATTGTACAAATGCAGAAAAGTTTCTATTAGGTTGGGTTAGGGTTATAGTGTTTATAACTAACTGCGTATTTAAACAATAGAAGTCTATGAATGTCCCCATTTAGATAGAGCAGTACCCGTGTGTGTGTGTGTGTATTTAGACCCTGGCAACAGTCCACATCTCCTTAGTTTAGACAAGAATCAATTTTCACTATTGAACAGGCTTATTATTGAAGATATACTGAGTTACAGAAGCGTGACCGAGCGAAGCTGCTGGCCGGAGGATTTTCCCATTACACTACAGGCACCTTGACACACAGTTATTAGCCACAATCCCTCTTCAAAACACACACACACACAGACGCAGCTAACAGTGTTATAAGAACGTTTACCTAAAGTTTACAAAAATATTAAATATGTTATTTTTAATGTTCTGTTGCTTAGACTTTCTCTTGCTTGTTTATAAGGACGTTATTCAAACAATTCCGTATCATTTTTAAAACATTCCATTAACAACTTAAGTATAACATTTTTAAATAAATGAACTGTAATTTGAAAAAAACATTTTACTAACGTTGAGACAAACTTTAAGAAAACTTTTAGAGAATGTTGGCCAGTGTTCTGAGAACGTTCCCTGTTAGCTGGTTTGGCACACATTTATTATCCACCATCCCTCTTTAAAACACACACATGTGGTTCAGAGGAACGTATTCACCTTCAGGCATTATAAAACATGTCACATGTTTGCGTGATCACACAAACTTTCCATCTGTTGTTGTGTAGGATTGTGTAGCGAGCCATCGCTGTTCAGAAAGATGCTCATTGTGTTTCCCACAATTTACCTTTCTGGTCCAGCTTTATTCTCCTGAGCAAAGAAATATGATTTACTCATCCCCACGTCTCTGAAGGGACACACGGGGAGTAAAAGGCTTTGGCTGGCCGTATAGTCTCTCTCGCACACACATACACACAGCCTTTGCAAATTACCTCCATTAAAAATACATGAGGCTGTGTTCGGAGTGCTCCAGGTGTTATAAAGCACACTGCGGTGGCAGAAAACTTGGCTGGCTGGCTGGCATACATCCGCTCGTGGCACAGAGCCCGTGCCCGTCGGTTCTGCTTTAATCAGCTGCGTTGGGCTCGGCTAGCAGGCGAGAGCTGCGCCCAGAACCCCATCACTCTTCCTTCCACTCAGAACCAGCAGTCATCAGGGGACCAGGACCCCAGAAACCACTAGCCCTGCTGAAAACACACAGTCTAACATTTGAGCAGAGAATATCTGTGTGTTTTCTTTCAGCTGTGATCTCCAGTAGGTCAATAGATTTATATTATATCAATCTATCAATTTATTTTATATCTGTCTATCTGTCTAACTGTCTGTCTGTCTGTATATCTGCCAAGCTAACAGGGAATGCTCTCGAAACGTTGGCTAGTTACCAAAAGCATTCTTGTAGTAACATTAGTAGAACGTTTTTTAATGTATACAAACTGAATCTTTACTCCGGTATAAAAACTGGACGTTATGAACATTTCTAGAACTTTTAAAATAACTTAGTTTCACGTTTTTGTTACTTAATGGAAACGTTATAGAAACGTTCTGACAGCCTAAAATTGTTAGCTGGGTATCTGTCTGTCTGTGTGTTATCTTTAACAACCCCATGAGTTTTTAAATGAACAGTCGCTGTTCATGACAGTAAATGTCAGGAAGAATTATGGACACAAGCTGAATAATCTTTTCTGTGGCCTAAATGAGAATTTTCTCCACTGAAGCTTTAATAGTTTTTCTGAATCTTCTTGCTCTGGGCTGTTAAACTCTCGAAATGCGTCTCAACCTACTGACAAACCTTAATAAGCACAAGGTAAAATAAGAAGTGAATTAACCTGTTTAATTTAAAGCCCTAAGGATGTTAAAAATGAAAGGAAAAAATGACAAAACGCTGATTGAGTGTTTATACTCTGCCTAGGACTTTTTAAGCACTATATGAAAATTTAATCATTTGTTTGAAAAGGACGATTGGAAGTGAATGTGTTTTTTCTCTGTGTGTTTAATGTTAGCAGACTGAAGATAAATACAGATCAGTCTCGGTTCTGGATTTAAGTTTGTTCACTTTCTTGGATAAGAAATATATATTTTTGTTATTATTAATTTGTAATTTCCTTTGAGCTTCCAAAAAGAAATTCTTATACTTCCACATTTTTAATTTCTGTGTATTTTAAATTTTTTAGGACTAGTTGTTTTGCTAAAATGTATTAAATATTAAAATTATTTGAATAAATCTGGAAGACGAAATGCTTTAAGCAAACGTTATATAGTTTATGGTGTGGATGACAGAGTTTTCATTTATTTAATGATTGGTCTTTGAGCCTTTGCTAACATTGATAAGTTTTACTTTATGCTCCAGGTTCTCTATAGATCGTCACACGGACCAGGAGCAGATCTTCAGCATTGATCCCGTTACAGGTGCCATCACTCTGGGAAAGATCCTGGACCGGGAGACGGCCGGCTGGCACAACATCACAGTTACTGCGGTGGAAGCAGGTACCATCTCCATACCTGTGAATGTTGTTATGGAATTCTAGTATGGAATTTTGTTATGGAATTCTGGTACAGAATGTTGTTATGGAATTCTTGTATGGAATTTTGGTGTAGAAATTTGGTATGGAGTTTTGAAATGAACTTCTGGAATGAAATTCTGATATGGATTTATGTTACAGAGTTTTGCTATAGAATTGCACTGTGGAAGTCTGGTATGAAACAGCCACTCTCTCATTGTTCCCTGTGGGAATTAGTCACATTATAGACATCATGTGTAGCAAATATTTCATCTTGACAACAGAGGGTCTGGTTTTCTGTCTGATATGTTACTGGCAGGATGTCATATTGAGACCATTCAGGGAAATGAAGCAGTTATTGTATTCATGTAAACAGCACACAAAGAGATCAGCCGTGATTTGCATATATTTTGCACTGTGACATAGATTGATGCAGTTATTAACATAAGAAGCTGAGCTGTGGTTTTTAGACATTAACACACATGACGTGTCTGAATTATATTACACACCAGAATATCAAACGTCATTTATTAGAAGGACAGTTTTCTACACATTAACAAAACAGAAGTTTAAGTGTTTTAAATACACTATAGATAGAGTGTTTTAGAATTTCAAATGACTTTTTGCCACTGTATGTCTTTCCAAAACGTTTGGCTCTCCGCCGCCATCTCTGTTTGAAAGAGAGAATTGCAGGTTACTCAGAGTTATTTTCTTAATGTGGATGACAAGTTTAAATTCAAACAACTGCTGTAAGAACAAACTACAAACACTGCAGAATCTACAGAACAGACAGTTCAAATTATAAATCATGATTATAAACTTACAGTTGTGAATCAGGGTAAGATAAGATAAATTGTGTTGAACACTGACCTGGCATGGACTTGCTCAATAACTGATTTCTGTTCAGTTTTAACCACAAATGGTTACGGACTGCAGCTTTAAGGTTATTACGTAATCCAAGCGTCTGTCCTGAGCAGTAACCTCATACTTCAACATTCGCAACCAATTTCTGCCCTCCTGAGCAATTTATTCATCTCAAGATAAATTGGTCGTCTTTCTGGGTGGCTGTTTCTAAGAGTTGCATCACATGTTGGGTTGTGGTGTTAATTGGTTATTTTAAAGAAGACAAAAGAAGCTTCTGTCCCACACAGATACAGACACAGAGTTTTACTATTAGATTAGATCCTTTTCCAAACCATCAGCAAAGGCAACAGTTTAATCAAAATTCCCAGTGAATATCCGTGTGTGCTTACTCGCTTCCAGACACATGAGATTCAGTGAGCAATGAGGCAGAAACGTTAGAGGGCCCAAGTTTGGATCTTCTTTCGTAATTTTCTCATAAAGATCTTATTTTAAAATTTCACACTTCATTCAAGAACATAATGAGTGTTCATCAGAGAGACGCGGATCGATGTGTGCAGAAATTTTAATGCTCTGTTTCTGCTTCTGTTAGTAAATATGATATTTCAGTCAATATCAAGATGGTCTTCCGACTGCACAATTCCAACAATTCTTCAGTATACAAATATATAAATAATGAAAATAATGAATTTAGTCTTTTTGAGGCCATTGGTTCAGTCGTACCAAAGCTAGTGTGGTGATGCGGCTGCCCAGCTACCGTTGGCTAACGTTCTCTAAAAGAAAAATGTTTGAACAACGCTCTTATAACCAAGCAGTAACGTTAACAGTGTCTGAAAACTGGATGTTTTGAACGTTTCTAGAACATATTTTTAATGTCTGTTACTTAATGTAAACGTTAGGTAAACGTTCTTACAATCTAAAATTGTTAGCTGGGTGCGCATTGCAGTTAAAGTCTACATGAGGGAATTTTTTTCTTCCTGTCAGCCAGAGAAAGTTATCAGGTCTCTTCTCCGACTCTTAGCACGCTGATTCCAGACGGCTGGAGTTTTTCTGTCAGACTCGCTGCTGAGTTTTACTATCAGCAGAAGAAGAGTGACACATAATTTCTGGGCATTTGATGGGGTGAATGATATCAAACCACAGACAGACACTCCATCTTTTCGTAGGTGATAAAGAGAGGAAAAACCATCATGTCTTGTCCTTAGGGTAAAGAGATACTAACAACACAGTTGTGTCTTTATCTGAACAGAGAGGACATTCGGTGTGGAGAGTAAAAAATATGAGGGTAGCTGAAGTAAGTCTCCCTGGACTTTTAACAATCTGAAGACCTCCACTTTATGACCACACGGCATCTCTTTAGTTTTCCTTTTTTTAATTACATGTTTTGTTTCTCTTTTGTGTGTGTGTCTTTTTAAAAGTGCTTTCACAGTTGTCAAAAAATGTTCTTTCACCAAGCAATATTGTTAATACAACATCTAAAAACTAGACATTTTAAACGTTCCTAGAACCTAAAATTGTTCGCTGGACAGTCAGCCCGGATCTGGTGACCAGTGTGCAGTGACATTTATTGTGGCTGACATCTACTGTCCAACAGGCCTGGAAAAAAGGACACTTTTTACTGCTCTTAAATTTAGTCAATTGTTCACCATTTCAAATGACTCACATTTAAAAAAAAACAAAAAGCTTCTCACATTAAAACAAACAAATTCAGTTCTTGTTTTTATGCCAAAGCGTTACAGTTGGATTGGACGGGTGTCGACAGGCGTGGGCTGCAGACCGACGTTTTGTTTTGTCAATTTGTTCAGCATTTGGAGCTCATTAGGAACGGTTAGTGCAAACTGATAAAACAAGACGAGTTTAATTTAATATTTGGGCCACAGGTCTGCAGTCTGTGTCAGTTAGACTAATTTACAGCCTGCTGACACAGGAAAGGTGAAATCTCCCACAGGATCCGTTCTGAGTCATGGAAATTCAAGGCAATATGAACCTTATTCTGTTTTTAAAAAACAAACATTTGCCTGGAAATGAATCGAGACACAGATTACTTAGAATCTCTGACAGGGAATGTTTCATCTTTAAGCGTGTTGTCCTACAAGATTCCTACGACAAAATGTTTAAACTTTGTAGGTTAACTAAAACCTACAGAGTTTGTTTCTTTGTAACTTGCGTGTCTTCACCCAATATAAATGCTTATGAAGTGTATTGAGAAATGGGTTGTGTCTGGTAATATGTTTTGAAGATGTGTGGTCGCTCAACATCTGGTGGGCCTGTAGCAGATTCCTGCTTTCCTCTAATCTGCTCATATCACTTCAGATCTCAGACAGCCGTCCGCAGGTAAATTTAGCTCCGATCATCTCGCTCCATCACCACAGAGAAAGTCCTGCTGGCTTTAAGAATGTAATACACTTGAAATCTGTGTCTTGTGGATGTCACACTGCTGGTGCTGTTTCATTCTGTTATTGGTGTACCTGAGTTTATCTCACAGAATAGAAGTAGATTTAGTAGCAGACAGTTTTCTGTTCAAAGTACATATATGTTTTTTAGACATTGTATCAACGCTTTATTTTGTCAATTCTGTAGCATTTTTAAAATATTCCACCAACAGTGTAAAAATAAAGTTTTTGATACAAGTGATGTATAGCATCGAAAAAAGTTCTACCAATGTTATTGCAAGAACGTTGAGAGAACATTCTGAGGATGTTTCCTGTTAGCTTCGATTCCAGAAGTATTTTGCCATTCATTGTCTGCATAGAGATTTGTTTTAAATTCTTTTTACGTGATATCTTTATACGGTATCATTAAACCAGATTCAGTATTTGGTTTAATCTGATTTGAAGGTTATTTCAGGTTAGAATCTGCTGTTAAAATGCATTTGATGGTTTGCAGATGTGAATTGTTTATTTAAATGCAGAGGCTTAAATAAGACATGCGTCACATTTTTAAATGAACACAGATTGAATTTACATAAACTGATTATCATATAACGTGTGTGAACTTTAATTCCTGGTAAATAAACAAGCGTGGTTAATTAGATAAAAGGTAACTATGACTCATTATAGTTAAAATAGTGGCCACTGTCTGGCCTGCAGCGATGCCTTGTTAAGAAAATTAAAATATTTCTAATTAAATAATGAAGCACAATAATTAGTTAATCATCAGCTGGTTTTTAATTTCTAGATAATGTCAGTTATGTGAACTTGAAGTAATTATATTACACATTTCCCAACCCAATAAAAACACAAAAACATGATAATATTTTCATTTTGTTGTACCTCAGTAAGGTCATAATTAAAATGATTTTACAGTGTCATATTAAATGCATTTATCTGTTTATATCAATAACCCAACAGTGTTTGTGTGCGACTGTACGTTTTCATTTAAAAGATGATCCACTAATTGGTCATTTTTTAATCTGTAGGTTGTGAAAGAATCATGATTGTGTTGAATTTATTCATCAACAGTTCATTTATTTTCATAATACAAATGAATCTCTTATTGTTCTCAGTAGCAGCTGTGTGGAAAGGTTTGAATTATTGTGTTCTGTGTGAAACTCTGTGAGATTTTTCATTGGGTGTAAGAGTTCGGTCTGAATGTATTGATAGAATGTCTTGACTTTCAAACGATGTGTGTTCAAGTGTTGGAGGGGGCGTGGCTTTAGAAAGCTCTCTGAAGGGGGCGGGATCTTATGCTTTCAATGCTAGTTTGCTATTGCTAGCCTCTCCTATCCTACCTTTAATTCACTGTGAGTCTTTCTGCTGAATTCTGTTCAGTGCTGCCCATAAAGAACAACTTTTTAGACTTAATGGACACATGATGTAACCACATACCATAGTGTGGTTTTAAAATAGCTATTTCTGAAGCAGAGTGATTATAGAGTTGATTTACATGATGTATGTATTCATCAGGTCTGTATAGGATGCTAATTGTTCCATTTATTCTCCTCTCCTCAGATAACCAGTCGATGGCCTCTCAGACCGGCGTGAGCATCCGCATTCTGGACGTAAATGACAATCCACCGGAGCTTGCCACTCCGTATGAGGCGTCTATCTGTGAGGACGCTAAACCTGGTCAGGTGAGATAAACTCTCTGTAAGCTGCACATTGAGAAGTCGCATCAGTCTAATGACATATTGCGTTCACTACAAAACACTGTGTTTCATGAACGCTGTTGAACGTGTTTGTTATGATGAAGCAGTGAGATTCTGATTGTATTGGGGAAAGCTACAGTCAGTGTGGCCTCTTTGATTCAGTTTGAAAGCGGTTTGACAACATTTAACAGGATTTGTTTGTATAAAGCTCAATATTTCGTCTGATCCTGCTGGACTAATGTGGTTTGGCTTTACTCACCGGTCTCTCTTCCTGTGTGGACATGTCCTAAAAAATCATATCATCTTATAGATTCTGACCTCGTAGGACCTTAAAACCTGGACAGAAACACTGAAGTCATAGCAGAGCAATCAGTGAGTGTCAGATTTAGAAGCGAACCAATCGCTTTCTCTTTTTCTATCAGAATACTTTCATTATTGCTGTGCTCCTGGTTTGGACCTTTTTCAATTGGAAAGAATGATACGTCTGATATTTTGTCCCAAAGGCAATTTATAAACTCACTGGTCACTAAAAACTGTAGCAAACTCATGTTTAAGATCTTCACTTTTGTTTACACAAGAAATAAAACAAGTTCAGAACGTTTCTCTAATGTTTTTATTAAGAAAACTATTTAAATGGTTATTTCGAATGTTCTAGGAACATTCAATACAGCAATTTTTAAAATAAACATTATTTCCTTGTTATAAGAACGATATTTAAACATTTTTTAATTCTGTAACATTTTTAAAACATTCTAATAACACTTTAAAAATAGCATTTTTGAAATATATGATATGAAACGTTAAAAAAACGGTACTGCATGAACGTAAATACATTTGAGAGAAATGTTAGCTAACATTCTGAGAACGTTCTCTGTTAGCTGGAATAATGAGAAAGACAAAGCAAGTACAAACAATAAAAAGAGAGCCGTTATATATTGTGTTATTTCTTATTCTTTCAAAAACCACTTTACAAAAGCTGCTGTACTGTGGACAGTATGAAGTGTGTGTTTAAAACACGAGAGCTACTACAGTGTAAGAAAACAATGGGCAGATGTTACATAATGTTCTAGAACATCCTGCTGGACTGAATCACATCGTTTCATTCAGGTTAGAGACACATTCAGTGACGTTGCTCATGATTAACTGCACATGAAGAACAGAATAAAACTGACCTTACAACAGCCACCATGTGCGTCACTCTGTTCAAAAATATCCAGGTCACAAATCAAAAAGAAACGAAGGAAAAATAAAATGTCATGATGCAAAAAAATATTTTTAAAAAACTTTATTAAGCAAAATTTCTGATTTCTTAAAAAGATTTTGTTTGTAATTTTTGTGCATCATGACGTTTCTTCAGTTTCTCATTACTGAGCAGAAAAACAGCCTTAGAATTCGTTTTCTTTTTAATGGCCTCTGAGTCATTATTTGTCCCCAAATCTC